>CM033648.1:94412305-94426763 GCA_019512145.1 Engystomops pustulosus | reverse complement strand
CTGCTGGTGCAGTCACTGTGTACATACATGACATTACTTATCCTGTACTGATCCTGAGTTACATCCTGTATTATACTCCAGAGCTGCACCCACTATTCTGCTGCTGGTGCAGTCACTGTGTACATACATGACATTACTTATCCTGTAGTTCGCCGTGTGATGGAAGCCCGGCTGAGGTATATCTCTAATTACTAAAACCCAAAATTAATGTGGTTTCTAACTTTTAGAGCGTAGGACAAGCTCAATGCCGTGACAGGAGTGAAATCGTAAGGAGAGGTAGAGGGTCATCACCGATCCTGCTGCAAGGCAGGACAAAAGGAATGAGTGCAGAGGTCTGAGAATGCACGTAAAATATTGGGGTGGTCGGGGATCGGAGCTGATATCAAGATCGCGAAAATAAATATCCACAAGGTTTCTCTTATGAGTGAATGTATAACATCACAAACATGCTGTAATTTACTTTCTGACACCAGGGACTTCTTTGGGTGTGAACAAGGCCAACCAGTTGAATAGTGAGTGCAGCTCTGGCGGTATAATAGCAGTGATGAAACTCAGGATCAGCTACAGGATAAGCTAATGTCATGTATGTACACAGGACACTGCGACCTAGCAGCAGATATAGGAGATGCAGCACCTCGAGTACTGCATATACAGGTGTGCTCAGGATCGGAAAGGAAAGGATAAGTAATGTCATATGTATTGTAAACGCAGTGACTGCACCAGCAGAAGAATAGCTGAGTCCGCGCTATCCGCTAGTATACACAGATGTAACTCAGGATAAGTACAGGATAAGGAATGTCATGTATGTACACAGTGTCTGACCACCAGTAGCAGAAATGTCGGAGTTGCAGAACTCTGGAACGTATAATAACAGAATTAACTCAGGTCAGAAGGATAAAGTAATACGTACAGGTATGTACACAGTGGAAATCGACTGCGACCAGAAGCCAGAAAGTGCAGTGAGCTCTGGGAGTATACTACAAGAGTAAACTCAGATAAAGTAAGGATAAGTAATGTCATGTATGTACACAGTGTCTGCACCAGTAGCAGATAGTGAGTGCAGCTACTGGGAGACAATAACAGACATGTAAGCAGGGATGTCAGTCCGGATAAGTAATGTCATGTATGTACACAGTGACTGAACAACGATAGAAGAGTAAGTAGTGACGTGCGGCGCGGGGGTAGAATACAGGATGTAACTAAGGGATCTAGTAAACCAGGAGAACGTAATGTAATGTATTTACACCAGTGACGCACCAGTCAGAATAGTGAGTGCAGATCTGGAGATAATACGGATTTGTACTCAGGATCCCCCGTTACAGGGATAGAAGTAATGGCCGTGTATGTAAACACACAGTGACTGCAAACCAGCAGCAGACACTAGTGAGTGCCCAGCTCTTGGAGTTAATACAGATCGTAATCAGGATCAGTACAGGATAGTTAATGTCATGTATGTACACAGTGAGCTGCACACAGCCAGAATAGTGAGTGCAGATCTGGAGTATAATACAGGGGGTTAAAATCCAACGGCCATCAGTATGTCATGTATGTTGGACACAGTGACTGCACCAGCAGCAGAATAGTGAGTGCAGATCTGGGGTATTAAACAAGGCATGTAACCAGGATCAGTTAACAGGCTAATTATGTGATGTATGTACACGTGACGCCCCAGCAGAATAGTGAGTGCAGCTTATGGAGTATAATACACAGGATGTAGATCAGGATCAGTACAGGATAAGTAAGGTCAGTAGCATGTACACAGTGCTGCACCAGAAGAAGAATACGTGGAGTGAGCTCTGTGTTTACTACAGGAGTAAACCTCAGGATCCAGGTACAGGATAAGTAAATGTATGTATGTACAACAGTGACTGCACACAGTAGCAGAAGACTAGTGAGTGCAGATCTGGAGGTATAAATACAGAATGTAACTTCAGGATCAGTACAGGATTAACAAGTAATGTCCATGTATGGTACACAGTGGACTGCACACCAGCAGCCAGAATGTGAGTGCGGCTCTGGGGTATAATACAGGATGTGAACTCAGATCAGTACCGGATAAGTATGTCAGCATGCTACACAGTGACTGCACCAGCAGAATGTGAGTGCAGCTCTGGCGTATAATACAGGATGTACTCAGGATCAGACAGGATAAGTAATGTCATGTATGTACACAGTTGACTGCACCACAGCAGCAGAATAGTGAGTGCCAGCTTGTGGTATAATACAGGAATGTAACTTAAGGATCAGTACAGGATAAGTAAGTCATGTATGTACACAGTGCTGCACCAGCAGAATAGTGAGGCACGATCCATGGGGTAAAATACAGGGTGGTAACTCAGGATCAGTAATGTCATGTATTGTACACAGTGCGTGCCACCCAGCAGCAGAATCGTGAGTGCAGCTCTGGGGTATAATACAGGATGTATCAGGGACTCACGCTACAGGCACATAAGTAACTGTCCATGTATGTACACAGTGGACTGCCCACCCAGCACGCCTAGTGAGTGCAGATCTGGGAAGTATAATTACAGGATGTAAGCTCAAGGATCAGTAACCAGGTATAAGTAACATGGCATGGTATGTCACAAGGGACTTGCACCAGCAGCAGAAATAGTAGTGCAGCTCATGGACGGAGTGTATAATACGGATGTAACTCAGGATCAGTACAGGATAAGTAAGGGCAGTAATGTACACAGTGACGGAACGAAACAGGAAGAATAGTGATCGTGACAGATATGGGGTAGAATACAGGGTTGTAAATCAGGATCAGTAATGTAATGTAATGTAACAGTGCACATGCACCAGCAGCCAGGAATAGTGAGTGCAGCTCGGGTATAATACAGGAATGTAACTCAGGTACACTACAGGATTAAGTAATGTCATGTATGTACACAGTGACTGCACCAGCAGAATAGTCGAGTGAAGCTCTGGGGTATGAAATAACAGGATCTGAACTGAGGATCAGTACAGGATAGTAATGTCATGTATGTACAGCGTGACTGCACACCAGCAGACAGATAGTGAAAGGACAGCTCCGGAGTATACTACAGGATGGAACTAGGACAGTTACAGATAAGTTAAATGTCATGTATTGTACACAGTGACTGCACCGCAGAATAGGAGTGCAGATCTGGGGTATAATACAGGGTGTAAATCAGGATCAGTTAATGTCAGTATGTACCAGTGACTGCACCAGCAGAGAATAGTGAAGTGCGCTCGGGGGTAGAATACAGGATGTATAACTAGGAGGCAGTGGGTGCAGTCACTGTGTACATACATGACATTACTTATCCTGTACTGATCCTCAGTTACATCCTGTATTATACCCCAGAGCTGCACTCACTATTCTGCTGTCTGCTGCTGATGCAGTCACTGTGTACATACATGACATTACTTATCCTGTACTGATCCTGAGTTACATTCTGTATTATACTCCAGAGCTGCACTCACTATTCTGCTGGTGCAGTCACTGTGTACATACATGACATTACTTATCCTGTAGATCATCTCATCACACATAGTTATAGAAGAAGAGAATTTCTATGTGAACCCCAGGAGCAGAGGAGGCTTAAGGGAAATTTGTGAAGTTGGAGTCGCCATTCAGAACAAGAAAGATGAATATTGTTTCTAAGTACAGGAGGGGGTACCGAAAAATGAATCCATGCTATTACTTCTCCTGTACTGATCCTGAGTTACATCCTGTATTATACCCCAGAGCCGCACTCACTATTCTGCTGCTGGTGCAGTCACTGTGTACATACATGACATTACTTATCCTGTACTGATCCTGAGTTACATCCTGTATTATACCCCAGAGCTGCACTCACTATTCTGCTGATAGCGAATGAAGGTACTGGAAGGGAACAATAGTAATGAAAGAGAATAAATAAAGGAAAGGGGAGGGGGGAGTAGTGGGGGAGGGGAGGAGGAAAGGGAGGAAGAACCGACCCCCAGGAACCATATGCCATTCCAAAACTTGTAAGCAGCCCCTCTGATTCCTAAGGGAGAGATAGACGTATCTTGAATCTCCGGAGGGTTTACTGTGGGGTGCGTGTTCCATTATAATAAGGAGGGCGACACATTCTCAGAAAAACACTGGCAGTGTTTATTTCAGTGTAACTACACATTCATTAAATATTTTACTTTAAAAAGGGTGTCCACTAATAAGAAACTTTACCAGGGCAAGTACAACAATTAGAGTCACCCATATTGTTTCTTACCCGGTAGAGTCTGCCTGCAGTCCACAGGAGCCAGAGGTCACATACCCCAACAGCAGCAAAGCTCTTGGCTTCCTGTGAGTGTCCCATGTCATGTGTGGTTTCCAGTGGATGGAGGGGGCTTTGTGGCCGCCGCTTAGGTAACCACTCATAATATCAGTGGAGATGGAGGGGCATGTCAAGGACTTCATCACAGTCCCTCTTCCAACTGCTGAAAGGAGTGGTTATCAGCAGTTATGCCCCATGGCCACCTCCATCCCCCGAAGACAGAGGACACAGGAAGTCTCTAAAATTTCTGGATCCTGCTGCAGACTTGTCACATGACCCGAGTCCCCACAGGCAACAGCTAATTTTACTGGGTAAATATAATATGGGTGATCCAATTAGGTTAAGTCCCTAAACTGGAGTATAAAAATATTCTCCAACTCACATGCCCTGAAATTCAACTCGTGCCTTCACAATCCTGATGCTACTCAGCAGAATGTTTGTGTTTTTTAAAGTTTTGCAAAAATTGTGCTTACAACTTTTTCCCCCCTCCCCCTATGATGGAAACGCATTCTCTTCCTACCGTTCTCTAATCAAACCAATAACTCACGATGCAAAGACGACACGGACGCAACAACCCCCACCCCACCCCTTTTCATCCTCCTGTTCGCGGATTCAGTTTGTAATTTATATTTTAAATCCACAATTAAAAAAAAAAAAGAACAAAAAAAAAAAAATCAAATATATAAAAAAAAAAAAATAACCATCATTTCCACGAGGCTCATTACCATAAATCAGATGACAAAGCATCCTAACATTAAAGGGCAGGAGTTCAATCCTTCATATTTGCATAGACTCCGGATACTTGTCGGCAGAGCCTTGCTGTGTGAGGAGTCTAATGGGCTCGGAATAGTGAATTTTAAAGAAACTGATTGCTACCCCTGTAGCTAGTAAATGTCTTGCGAGATCCGGTGGCATTTGCAAGAAAAAAATCTATTTTTTTTTTATTATTATTATTTTACTTTTTTTTTTATCATAAAATTATCCCAGCCGGAGCTTAGAATCTCGGTGGTCGTTGTAGGCGGTGGTCATCATCATCCCGGTCGTGGCCGGTGCTCCGGTGCAGGATCCAGCCGTTCTGGCACAATATTGTCACTCATTTATCTGTTGTCAGCACAGGTTACACACTGTAATCCTTGACTGCCTCAGAATTAGAATGTCTTTGATGTCCCCACAAGAGTTTCTTGCCTGGAGGCTTTACCGATGCTCTGCAGCCTCGTGTTTATTCCTGGTAATCTTCCCTCATCTCCAGGCTAGCAGTGACAGATGGTTATGGGCACACAATAGTATTAAGAGTTTGATTTTTTTTCTTTTTTTTTTTTAATGCCGTGTTCTCTCTGTACAACAAATAGCTATCAGATGCGGGCCACAGAACCGACATGGTTCACATAGGTAATGGCAAACAAACAGCTCGGGTGGATGGATTCTGTCATTTTTCCCGCTAACCCTGCTTGTTTTCATTGTATACTCTCAAAGGTAAACTATATTAACCTTATAGAGCGTTATTAAAAAGATAGATCTCCGCGAATGCCGGGGCCCCAGCCGCTGCGCTCCTTCCTTCCACCCTCACTCGTTTGATTATGAAAGTAATACTGCTGACATATTGAACAAATATCTAATGTCAACATAAATTTTTAGTGTGTGATAATATTCGGGGGCTTTATATCGCCGCGTGTCACGGAGGAGCCCACGGATGATGCATAGCACTAAATAACCTAAACAAAATGAGTTCCTCTTGTCAGCTTCTACCTTGTATGTCCCCAGGCGTCGGGGAAAATTGACTGCACGCTAGATTTTCAAAATTAGCCCTAATGCAGCTTGTGCGCGGCCGCCGTCTAAACTTCCCACCGCTGTAGTGTATTACCCTAAAGGATGGATGTGTGGCTTTGCGTTTCGGCATGTGCTTGTGCCCAGGCAGATTTTTATTTTTTAATTTGATTTAATTTTGTCTTTTTGACCCTGCCCCCTAAATAATTAACCCAGAGACTACAAATACCTGCACACCTCAGACACACAAATAGACACGCACTCATGGACACGTGCACGCACACTCACGGACACGTGCTGGCACACTCATGGACACGTGCTGGCACACTCATGGACACGTGCGCGCACACTCATGGACACGTGCGCGCACACTCATGGACAGCAAGCGGTGCATAAATGACATTGCTTATCCTGTATTATACCCCAGAGCTGCACTCATTATTCTGCTGCTGGTGCAGTCACTGTGTACATACACGACATTACTTATCCTGTACTGATCCTGAGTTACATCCTGTATTATACCCCAGAGCTGCACTCACTATTCTGCTGCTGCTGCAGTCACAGTGTACATACATGACATTACTTATCCTGTACTGATCCTCGGTTACATCCTGTATTATACCCCAGAGCTGCACTCACTATTCTGCTGCTGGTGCAGTCACTGTGTACATACATGACATTACTTATCCTGTACTGATCCTGAGTTACATCCTGTATTATACCCCAGAGCTGCACTCACTATTCAACTGGTGCAGTCACACCCAAAGAAAGTACACTGTGCAGAAAGTAAATTACAGCATGTTGTGATGTGATACATTCACTCATAAAGAACTGGTTGGATATTTTTGGATCTTGAATACAGCTCCGATCACCACCAGATATTTCGTGCAATTCTCAGACCTCTGCACTTATTCCTTTTGTCTGCCTTGCACAGGATCGGTGATGCCCTCTACTCTCCTTACGATGCACTCTGTCACTTGCATTGAGCTTGTCCTACGCTCAAAAGTTAGAAAACACATTTATTTTGGGTGTTAGTAATTAGAGATTATTAGCCGGGCTTCCATCACACAGGAGATCGGCCAAGTTTCCACTTTGTGACGGTCTCTCCCTGCGTTCTCTAGTTTAAGTGTTATTTTATGAGTCCTGCTTGGATTTCCAAGTCAACATAATGTGAAAATCTATATTTCCATATTTTTATGTGATGCCCAGCTGGAAAAGCACCTTGTAGAAATGAAAGGAGTCAACTTTCCTTTAATATTGGTGCCGCACTCTGCCAAGTCTTATAAATGTCACTTAGTGACTTCTATCTACCCACGTGGAGGCAGCCATATTATTTGGTGAGTAGTGACATCACTGGATCACCTCCGTATATTGTCTAGTATATTTTTACAAAAATTTGGACACAACTGTAACATTTGTGTCACATGACATCATACATACACAATTACAAATTGTTATCGTCACAGTCTCAGGGGAATAGTCAGTAGACTCCCAGGACCACCGCGGGGGATAACAATACTAGCCGCAACCCGGGAGCGGAGTCTCCTGAACTCCTGGTCTTCGCCAGAGCCCGCCGCAAAGCGGGAATGGTCTTGATGCGGCGGGGAGTCACCAGGTCGCTCCGCAGGTGCGACTAGGCCCGTGGCGGCAGGCAAGGTAGAGACACGGGGACCACAGGAAGGCAGGACCTCGGATGGCAGGCAGGTCCGCGGATAGCAGGCAGGACCTCGGATGGCAGGCAGGACCTTGGATGGCTACTGGATTACCAGACGGCCACAGGACACCAGGACCGTCACAGGATAACCGGATCGCCACCGGACACCAGGACCGCCACGGAACACGGGAATCACTGAACACACGGAGGCATATAGAAACGCTCAGGAACACAGAGGGCTTTCTCTTTAGTAACAGAACATGAAGGTCCGGCAGGGGATGCTGGGAGTAGCCAGGCTATATAGCCGAGCCCGGAATGCCAGAGCCAATAAGGAGGACGCTGGCCCTTTAAGGCTGGGAGAAGTCCGCGTGCGCCCCCCCCCCCCCCCTAGTGGTGGGAGCGCGCAACTGCAGGGAAGAAGCATGCGGCCTACACGCCAGGAGCCAGAGTACAGACCAGAGCCAGGAGAGGTAAGTGAGGGCAGGGGGAGAGGGGACCGCGGCAGCAAGCACGGGTGCACCCGCGATCCATATCGAGGATAGCGAGTGTAAGCATGACAGTTATATTTGATAAAATGCTAATTTTAGTGTCCAACCTACCTTCCCTCCAGACAACTCAAGGGTCGTCCCTACACCTCCTTCCTTGTGAAAATCCTCTCCTTTTCAGAGCAGGACATGCTTGGAAGGTGCTGCACTGTATTTGAAATTGATGGACCATCCCAGGCCTGTTTGTATTCTATAATATTACATGCACACTAGGGTAGATCTCCTAAAATCCATCCTTCTCAACTGAATGTAACCCACTAAGAGTATGAGGTCCCCCATAGTGGTGAGATGCAAGTTCACTGGACCAAAACTGATTCAGGGAACCTTGGAGGAGCAGGATGAAGACCGTTGTCCTCCATGTCCACGCCTTGATGTCACCACCATCACTTGTCTCTTGGTCTACCTTCTTCCTCACCATTTTAGAGCTGAAGGACGACACTGAGAGGAGAAGAGCGAAATTGGGCAGTACCATATCACACTACAGAGTTTGGTACTGGGGACTCAACTTTGTTTGGGGCCCCAAAAATAAGAAAATTTGTTCTGTATACTGGGGGTCTACCTGCCGTTTTACGCCTATTAAAACTATAAGTAGACCGTTAAAAATGTTATAAGGGTGCTATATGGCATGTGGTAACTGCAGCCAATCAGTGGATATGCTGCCATCATGGCTACTGATACATCAGGTCACCGGTGCCACCACTTATTGGCTGATGCAGAAATTGTAGAAAATTTTGAAATTTGCGGCATTTCAGTCCTGTGGGTATTTTCCCTGAAGGTTGGGCTCACTGCAAATTTTCAATTGTGGAAATACATGTGAAAAATTTAGCAATGCATTCTGGGACTGGAAAAGTGAAAGAGACTTTACTTAATCTCAGTGATTTCCTTGTAGTTGTTGCTTTATGATTGTATAAAGTGACACAGAATATAGCAACATTTTTGGAAAAGGAGGCAAAACCAAATGTTCACGTCTAACGAGTCAGTGGACACCTCTGAGTCTACCCAGACAGAAATAATAACAACCCTGTGTGCTGTACCGCCACCTACAGATGAGGTGTTGTTACTACACTGTGTGACAGTACACTAGACTTCTCACACTACAGGAAAAGCCTTTTTGGTGGATACACTGGGTAAAACTGGAGACACATAAGCCAGGTGTAGCTGTAGGTTATGACCTGTCACAATTCGGATTCTGACTGACTCAACCGAATTTAAAAGTCCTGTTCGTGTCTGGACGATCGCAGGTGTTAACTGTTTGAATGCCACTGGCGGAGCATCCAGTGGCTTTTAATTGGGTGCACAGTCGCATTTTTGGGAGGGGTCTTGCTCCCAATAACTTCATTGGAGAGCGACAATCCTCCCCAAAATGGCAGTGCTCTGCTCCGCTGGCATGCTAATGGTGAGGGACGGACCCCAACCCAGACCTAGACCCCTCTTCTAATGAGTGGGTTGGCATGTGGCATCCCTGACTTGTGCCTGTGCACATTTTTTTGCAGGTTTTTACACAAAACTACACCATATTGGACCGGAAAACGTCCTTGATCAGTGACTTTTCAATCTTGTTGTAGTCTGCACCAGCACAGAATGGATATTGCTTAGTAATCATCAGATAAAACATCACACAGGCCACCACCCATTGCCCTTTTTTAGGATTCCTCCACAAGAATCTATAGAAACATACCCGAGACATCCTGCGCAGCATTGAGTGTACTTTAAGAGTTTGGGTTCCCTGTGAATCCGACCCCTAACTGAATTAGAAGTTTGGGTCTGGGTTCAACCCCCCCATCGTTAATGGATGCAATCAGCTCTGGCATCCGTCGTGGGCTTTAACTCTTTAAATGGCTGTGCGCCGCTACCAACATCCCAGGAGCAGGATCCTCCCCAAAGTGGTGGTGTCCTTGGCCATTTCAATGCTGCTGGAGATATTGCCATCAACAGATTTTAAGATAAATTCTCCTGTAGGAATTTATCCATTGTCTGCATGAATATGCTACTATACCAGCAATGAATATACTATACACATAAATATATATCAGCAAGGGTCCCTGAAAATCCTGAGATTTTCTGATCTCCAAAGACCTTCATCACTGCAATACCAAAATCCACCATCTTCAGATTTCGATTTCATGAGAAGTTGTTTGTCAACCCCCACCCATAAGACAATGTAATATCTATGGAATAGCGTAGGCACAGAAGGTTGGTGGCTTCTCGCCTACTTGTGTCCTCATCAGTTAGAGACACCCCTATGTATCAGTTTTTTTTTAATGTTCCTTTAATTTGTGTTTAGAAAGCCATAGAAGCCTCTTTTCCTTGTATCTATCTATAAATTTGAAAGCGTTTATAACCACCTCAGTAACAGAGCAGCGCGGTGCCTTCATGATAGGTCTACGGTCCGGCAATTACTTCTGTAACTGGATAACCTGTACCCATTAAATTTCATTTGCATATAAGAGCCCGGAGCGGAACGTCGTACACATCGCCCCGTTAATGATCTTAGACTTATTGTTATTAAAATAGAGGAAAAACATAAGCAAAATTTCGGCTAATTATATGAAATTATAGGTATTCTGCAGAGGTCGGTGTTTTATGGCCACTCTCAAGCAAAACCGAATTAATAAGTTCATAAATCAGAGACGTAGCAGAATTAATATTGCTTAATGTTGTGTTGCAGGTAGAGAGTGCACACAGCGACGCGCCCGGCTCTGCTATGCGGCTTTAACATCGCAATTAACTGATTATATTATAAATTCATCTGGGTTTTATAATGAGTTAATGTCATATCAATCTATAATATTGCGCCGCGTTCCCGGGACGGACTCCATTTTGGAGAATGAATGGCGCTGTATTATACACAATTCCTATTTGGGTAATAGATATCGCATTTGTTACGAGCAAGTTAATGTAATAGGGTTTTACCGCTCGCCGCGCATCGTTTCTGATCCATTTACTTTACACTTGTATGTGTTTTCGTTACAGTGTAATTAGAAAGTTAGACGTGTTAATCTCTTACTCAATTCCGGTTGGAGGGGGGAGATAATTGTGCCAGTCTTACTATGGTAAAAGTCTGTCGGACCTATGCAAATCTGAACCCAGTGTAAGGTGTGTATATTCCAGGATTGTAGCTTCTCTAGTCCTCACACTGCTGTGCTCTTAGATCTTTGCATTGAACAATCCAAAGCCCCTCCTATCTGCTTTAAGCAAAAGCCGAGCTCCTCCAAGATCCAAACAGGAGCCTGCGATAGCTTTTACACAACGCAGAAGGGAGAGGCTGTGGAAAGGTTCAATGCTGAGAACTAAGAGAACAGCAGGGTAATGACACGCCCCCTTCCCCAGTGCATTTGACATCACTTCCTGTCTTTGTGAACACAGCCTGATGCCCCGTCCAACCTTACTGTCATAGTCATAGCAAATAACAAATATGTGGCATAAGAGGGAACAGGGAACATCCGTGATTAGGGATGAGCGGAACTTGACAATGACGTTCAGGTCCGGCATTCGGGTTTGTCAGCCTGACCCAGACATATTGTTGGATTGGCAGCCGAATAACCAATCTGGAAAATGGATGCCCCTAACAACTTGCCATAAAGAGGAAAGAGTACAGAAGCTCCACCCATGAAGAGTAGGATGACTCCGGCCCATGAATAGAGCTGAACGAATAGGCTTCCTCATGAAGATAACAGGGTAGGAAGGCCACATCAGGGAAAATGGCCTTCACCCAGGCTTGGATAGAATAGGGAAAAATTGGCTCTACCCTTGAAAATTAAAGAGCAAGAAGGCTCCACCCATGCATAGAACATGTAAAAATGCTCCACCCATTAATAAAAAAAGGGCAGACAGGATCTATCCATGAAGAAAACAGAGTAAGGTAACTCCACCCATGCACAGAGCAGGCAGAGTCTATGGACACAATGACAATACAATATTATAACGGATTGAGGAGCCACAGATAAGGTCCATTGCCATAAGGAGGACCTTTACGGTCCGCATTGTTATTTGTTAGATCAGAGGCCTCTCCGATTCTGGCTGTGACAGTGGTCACAGGGTCTTGTGTTGACTTCTAGGCAAAAATATAAGTAGGACTTTAAGTAGGGCCTTGCTTGCCAAATGTTTATCATTATTAGGTCCAACATGGCTCATTTTTTTAGATTAGTCCCTTTAGTCCCTGTAACTAGGTCACCATAGATGCCATGGCAGCATGGCTCCAGTTACCAGATTACCATGACTATTAGTTCTAGATGTTGTTCATTTTTTAGATTGGTGATGCCTCAGTTAGCAGGTCTCATTAAGACGATTTGGTCCATGGTAGCTCATTTTTTTAGATTGGTAAAGCTCCTTTTGAGTGATAGGACCTAGAGAAGTAAGGCCCCAGTTACTAGGTCTCCAGGACTATTGGGTCCATGGTCTTTAATTGTTGCTATGAAGAAGGCTCCAGTTGCCAGATGGCCAGGACTTTTTGGGTAGTCATATTAGTGAGGTTGCTGTTACCAGGTCTATTGTAGGTAGTTTTTGAGATTCTTGTTGAGAGGTCACTAAGGCTACTTAAATTACATAAATTTACATAAATTATTTTTGGTCAGTGGTTCCCTCATAACCAGGTCTCCATCAAGACTATTGATTCATCAGCTTTCGGAATAGTGAAGCCCCAGTCTCCAGGTCTTCACCAACTTGAATCCATTGTTCCTTTGATTAAAAATTAAGTACAGGCGGTCCCCGACTTAAAGGGGTTATCCGGGTTTCAAAATTTTTTTATGGCCGGGCTGGGGAGGGATAGTTAAACATAATAAACATGGACTTACCTCCTCCGGCGCCGCCGATGTCCCGCGCCGCGGTCACTTCGATCCGTGCCCCTGTAAACAAACAGGGGCACGGAAGCCGCGCACAGGGAGCTTCCGGTCCGCGTTGTGGACGGCTCCTCCCATCCGTCCCTATCTCTCAGCGTTGTAAGCGCTGGGAGATGGTGCGCATGGGAGCTTCCGGCCGGCCGGAAGCTCCCTGTGCGCCCTTCCACTGAAACCGGCGCACGGAGAAGACGGGCCGCGGCGCGGGACATCGGCAGCACCGGAGGAGGTAAGTACATGTTTATTATGTTTAAATAGCCCTCCCCAGCCCGGCCATAAAAAAAAATTTAAACCCGGATAACCCCTTTAAGGACAACCCCTAGTTATGGACCTTTAGATGGATCTTTCTGCCCATTGTTACCTCTGGTGAAGATCTCCAGATACTTTACTATAGTCCCAGGTGTAAGGTGTCTGTAATGACGTTTTATTGATAACCCTTCTTCCCATGACAGCACAAAATTTTGAAAATCCAATTGTCACAGGGACAAAAAAAACATTTGTCTGGGACTACAAGTATACAATTTTCCTATTCCTACTTACATACAAATTGAACTTAAGTACAAACCTAAAGCACCTATCATGTACATAACCCGGGGGCTGTGTGTAAATCAAGTTTATCTAAACAAGGTCGGAAGCAAAAATTTTCTCTAGTTCGTCATCCAATCCCGGTTTCACCAATCGTCTGCCCCTCCCCCGACACCATTTTCTAATTCTTATATAAGAACATAAGTAAGCAATTGGGTCTGAGATGCATGAACAAATAATGAGAGGGATTGGTTTATTACAAATTGCTTCCCAGGCATCGGCTATCAAAAACAGAATTTTCTTTGCAGACACTAAGTCTGGAAATACGGGGATTTTACTGCACAAAAATTCTTATTTATAAAATGTTCGTTATTTTACATTACAAAAGGAGCCGGTTCTGGTGGCCCCATATACACATCACTCACCAAATAAACTTTAATGAACGCTCCACAATAAAGAAAGTTCTAAACTCTCGCAATTTGCCAACTTAACGTTCAGTTTTATTATTATTTTTTTCCTGTAGGCACGATATATTTTAGGAAGCCGAGGAGTGAGGGGAGTGAGGGGGCTCAGGAGTAATGAGCTTGTTGCCATTTTTATTTTCCAAATCTCACTGGCCTTTCATTTGTAACTTGCAGATTCTAAGATTTTTTTTTATAACGGGATTTATTGTAACTCAATCCTTTTTAATATGTTATTATGTGTTTATGATGTTACTGTTATAGAAAAGCTTTTCCCTGTTATCATAATCTACATGAACATCCAAATGTTACTTGCGCCTTATTATTCTATCTAACATGTATCTACCTCTCATATCTATCTATCTATCTATCTATCTATCTATCTATCTATCTATCTATCTATCTATCT
>CM033648.1:94354845-94409719 GCA_019512145.1 Engystomops pustulosus | reverse complement strand
GAGTTACATGTATATGAATCAGATGTATATGAATCAGATGTATATGACCCCACCACATTATCCCGGCTCGGCTCCTATAGAGGACACATTATCATCACCTCTTGTATAAATAACATATGCGCACCGCTCATCCTTGACACGAGGAGCGAGGCCTCTTGAAGCGGCGCACTCCTCGCCGCGCTCCACCTTAATTTAAAAATGAATCCTCTTGCAATTATGTCAGCTACTTAAATTTATTTGCAGACGGCTCAATTCATATTGATCATAACTCGACCCTGCGGTGACCTTGAACAAAGGTAGCGCACCAGCGCCGGGGCTGCCATGATCAATACCCAGTGCAATTGCCTATACCTAGTTACTGATAAATGAAGTAAGGAAGGTATACTATTTCACAGGCGGCCATAATAATAGCTCATTTAGCCGCCTGTTTAGAGGAAGGTTTAATATTGATACGTGCGGCAGAATAATGAGATCCTGAGACTCTTTGGAATGGACGGAAAAACAATGGGGTTCATGGTAACGGCGCATTATCAGAAATAAATCATTATTTTCCTACAATGTGAAAGGACAGAGACATAAAGAGGAATATAATGATATAGCAGACGACATAAAAACATTTGATTGCTCAAGATTTCTTCGTTAACCCTTTCGCGGGCAGTAGACAATGGCAACAGACACAACAGGAACAAAAGTTTTTGTTGTTTTTCTTCAAGGGGCGTTCAAGTTACACTGAAGTAGAGTCCTTGCTCCACGACTCGAGATTTAAACCACCAGTTGGGGCCGGGAGTGGTCATGGTCACCTGATTCCTCCAACCAATCATTGGCCTCAGAGGTTTAAGGGCTGCAGCTCTGATTGGTCACAAATCAACAATTGGCCCCTTACACTTTTGAGGTCCAGTCAGTTGTGTAAACCTCTGACCAGAGAGAACGTGGACCTTCCATTTACTCGATTTCCTTGAGCTCACTTAAACCATCCGGAGCGAATAGAAACCCCCTTTAAACAAGACTATAGAGGAGGACGGTTTGGGGAATTCTACCAGAATGATTTGTCTTGGGGCTGATCCCAAGGGGCCATTGGTGAGGCTAGTTCCTCTCGGACTAGTAATGTTACTGGCAGGGTTGGCACCATGTGTCAGTAGGCCCCTGGATGACAGATCCTCAGTGGGCCCCTGGGTGACAGCCTCAGTAGGCCACTGGGTGACAGAGCCTCAGTAGGCCCCTGGGTGACAGTGCCTCAGTGGGCCCCTGGGTGACAGAGCCTCAGTAGGCCCCTGGGTGACAGATCCTCAGTAGGCCCCTGGGTAACAGATCCTCAGTTAGGCCCCTGGGTGACAGATCCTCAGTAGGCCCCTGGGTGACAGAGCCTCAGTAGGCCCCTTTGCAGTGAACTGACGTGGTGGGATTAAAAATTAAGAAACTAAAGACGTCTCTGGTTCCCTAAAATGTTCCCTAGTTAATCATCCAAAACAGCCCCCTCATGGGTATTTTATATAAAGCCCCGTCACCCCTTATGAATACATTAGATACAGCCCCCCTCACCCCATGGATTCCTTATGTTCAGACTTATGTGCCCCCCCCCCAGCAGCTCTGGGCCCCGACAGTTGCCCAGGTATGTCCAGTGCAGTCCTGGTTACTGGAGTTGGGGTCAACAAGGGAATCAGGCAAAGAATAGTCATATACAGGCTGAGGTCAGGGCAGGCAGAAGTCAGTGTGGGTAAGAGTCTGGTCAGGCTCCAGTCATCACCAACAATCATTCACATAATCACAGGTCAGAGACAGAGTCGTACAACAAAGCCGGTTTAGGAACACAGATCTAATACTACAAGTCACTAGTACCCATAATGCTGTGGGGGGAGGTGCCTTTTATTTTTCTGGTTTTGCAGGGATTGAGGGCAGACATTTTAGTAATAGGCCCACCGGCCCTATAAATTTGTTGTAAACAGAACACACACCTCAGCACTCAGGGGAGTGGGGTCAGGAGGGGGCGCTGGGGTCTGTGTCTATGAGATGAGATGGCTATGCGTAAAATGTATGCAATGGGGCTCATTTACTACGGTTTCCCGACGATTTCTGATTTGCGCCAAATTGTCCCGGGATTTTGGCGCACGCAATCGGATTTTGGCGCATCGGCGCCGGCTCTCACGCGACAGAAATCGGGGGGCGTAGCCGTCGGACAACCCGACGGATTTGGAAAAAACCACGGAATTCAAAAAAGGAATTGCGTCGCAAGATCAAGCACTCACATACATCGGGAAGAAGACGGTGAACTCCCGACCTCGGCGCAGCAGCAACACCTGCTGGACATGGGGCGCAGGAACCTTAGTGACCCGAATCAGCGCCGGACAACGCGCCGCTGGATCGCGACTGGACCGGGTAAGTAAATGAGCCCCATTGTATCAGGTCTGAGAGGAAACAGTGAAATATCAGAAAGAATATCCTGACAGTTAGTCAGCTCTGTTACAATGTAGAATCTTACCCAGAATTCTTCTATAAAAAAATATTAAAATGTATTTGATAGGTTGTTTCAAGGTTACATGTTATCCCCTATGCACAGGTGAAGGGATTAGGATTCAGGGGCCCGATAGAATATTATGGCCCCTACAAGTCTGGAATCACTTCCTACATCTGGTGCTAGAATCAGCTTCTTGGGGAATGGAGGATGTGTCCCTTCTGCTGCTTTCAATCTGTGGTTTTAGGACCTGTGGAGGACCTTCAAAGGTCCTGAAATGGATCTTGTATACATGTGTATGGAGAGCAGGAACAGATGTAAGAGGATTTCTTGGGTGAAGATCCTTCTCTGTATAAGACTTGGTGGGTGACCATGGACCCCCCCAGAAGTCTTGGGGCAGGGGTACAGGAGAGGGTGCACTGACACATGGTTGCGAGCTGGATCAGTTAGACCGTATACAACTGTAGCAAACCTTCAGCATTGACTAGAAACCGGCATTCACCAACACTAAGTGAAACGTCAAGGAGGTAAAATAAATCATGTAAATTGTACGAGACATATAATAAATACAATTGATTTGCATAAAGCTGCATTTTCTTCCATTTCCTCGTCTCATCTCGCAGTCAGTGAACAGAATCATTGTAATTTATATCCACGGGCTGAAAACCTGTATTGAGCCAATACATCTCACAGCTGAGGGTTTGTTACAATTGTATCCAAGTAATTTTTTTCCCTTACTTACCAACCTGTGGGTATCATAGGGTGATTGTTATCTGTAGTTCAGCATTACGTCTGCCAGCCTCACTTTTGAGGCTCACTTTGCAGCACCCCATTTTGAGCACTGCACCAGGGTCTAGAGATCCCCCCTTTTTTCGGGGGCCTCCTAAATCTTCCAGATATAACATCATTATCTCCCGTTTCCTGTCTTTTCTAAACTGATACACTGTCACGACTTTAGCTGAATAGGTCAAATAATACTAAATGATATTGGTGACATTGCGCACTTAACCCTTTCCTCACTTACTCCCTCTCTTCTGGAATCTTAACTACAGATGATTCGGCAATCTCCTCTCCGTATCCGTTACATTTGTTTTGGGATTGGGGGTCTAATGTCCGGTAACCTGATCCCTACGGATGTGACGTGAGGCTACCTGCTCTATCCATGTACAAATCCCAGGGGCCGCTCATCCTCCGGTAACTGGATCCGGGCCCCTGTCTAGACTTTACATGTATATCCTCTATGGCCCTGAACAGGAGATCACATGTTAGATGTGGGAATAAGAAGCTCTCAATCACCTCGGTGCTCACCTCGGGCTCGGCAGACAGGTGGCGACTCCATTACATCCAGCTGCTGGAGAAACCCGAGCAGATACATGTCCATAGGCAACTTTTGCCGGGAAACAGTTTATGATCCTTAGTAGCGAGAACGGTTCCGTCTCTGCAATCGTTGAGTAATGCCTAGCAATATTCACGTTCTCTTTTTACGCCGCTACAATGTATATTGTTCTGAACCCAATGTATGAACAGCTGTAAAATTTAATTTCCGATGATCTATGGCGCAAGTTGAAACGAGAAAAGCAATAACAATTTATTTTAATCGTATCTTAATTAATACCGAATCGCAATGCGACTCCTACGGAAAGGAACGCACCACGTCGACTCCAAATGCCAAATTAATTCTTTATGGCCGGCGCTGTTAAAATCAATACTAAATGAATACATAATGACGGCGCAGTTAGAATGAAAAGTGACCGCACGCCATAATAAAAAGCCGCTCGTCACCGCCCTTATCTACAGCCCAATAATAAAAGGATTCCTCAGCGAGATGACGGGGGCCGTAAAAATAGCCGAGGCCTAAACTGTATATAAAAATAAGTGCAGGTTTATGTCTTTATTACATTGATATTTTATGTGTCGTTAGAGGATCTTCCGATGAAAACAAGGGCACTGGCGTTTATTGGGCGTCTTATCAGATGACGAGTACGAGGGAAAGGCGCAAAAATCCAGACTGACCAGGAAGTCAATAAACCACGAATTGAGATACATTTTATGCGATTTTTAGCTTTTTTAACATTTTTAACTGATGCATTTTTTTTATTTCTTGAATTTTAGGACACTCTTACAAGAACCTATGCTTGCCCCGTACTGGGTGTAGCATACGGACATCCGGAGAAGGGGAGGGGCAGCGATTCGCACCGTGCGGCCATGCTGTATGTACGGCAAAAGATTGTTGTGCTCATTCTACCGTGCCCATGCAAATGATAAAATATATGCTGTACATGCCCTGTGCTGCGATTCAGATTTCCTTCCCATGTCGCTTCCCCGCTCAGGTCCCTGGAGTTCACCTTCTTCTTCCTGGTGCATGTAAGTGCTTGGTCTCACGCTCAGTCCGGATCAGTCGGAACGGCCGCCCCCCCTATTCGCCCCCCCGCCCTGATTTGTGTCGTATGTAAGCCGGAGCAGCTGCACCAAAATCTGATCTCATGCGCCAAAATCCCCTTCTAAATGCCTGCCCCAGCGTCGCAAATCAGAAAACATTGAAATATCCGTCTAAAGTGCGGTCCGCGAGACCCTTAGTAAATAAGCCCCACTGTATTCTGTGGAGGCCGGATGCTAGTTGCCTTTTGTAGGGCTAGCTTGCAGCTGCCATAAACCTTCACGTGAAAGCGCCTTACTTCCTATTTATTTGTTTTGTTTGCATTTAACTTAAAGGGGTTTTCCAGGAATCCTGCCAGGGCTGACGAGGGTGGAAACTAAAAAAGAAGTGTACTTACCCCTGTTACAAGCTTCCCGATACCCAGCTCCTGGCTTTGTTGGAAGCGCCAGATGATGGCCAATCAGTGGGTCACCACTTGTTCTGTGTCACTAGGCACATGACTCCGACACTTCTAGCTCATTGGGCAATGCCGAAAAACCGAAGACTGCTGCAGCAGGTAACCAGTAGCCGTCGTGATGCAAGGAGTCCCTGGATCTCTGCACTGTACTAAAACATGATTATGGTACATTCCCTTGGGAATGCAGGGACCCTTGTATCATACATAATTATGATGCGTATATTCCGTTCCCTGAGGGATGGAAGATATGTCAGATGTTTAACCCCTTCTAGGCCACGCCCAGTAATAACCACACCAATTAATTGGTTAAAAAAGCCCATTTCCTCATCATGGTTTACTCTGACAGCCGGGACTTAGCTAAATCCTCCACATAGACCATCGTGGGGCCTGATAGCTTCAGGGTCCTAAGTGTTACAGAGCTTTATACATTGGGTATTTATCAGTGTATGAGGCTGAGAATATACAATGTAGCAGCCGGAGTTCCCTCTTTTGTCCTGTCTTCGTGCTCCTCTTGAAGGGATCATTTTAGAAATATTTGCTCTCTGTGCACAACGCTCTCCCCGGGGCCGACTTCCTCTATAACTCACAGCAGGAGACGTGTAAGACCCTGTGTATGGAGTCAGCGAGGGGAGGACATGGCTTATGCTTCCGGATGAGATATCATTTTAAGATTTTTGCTTCAGACGATTTTCCCATAATACACAGCATCGCCTCTTCATGACTAAATGGGGCCCAAGGCAAAGGGAAAGTTTTAATTTCCCTCCTCTGATCTGCAGCCTAAGCCCTATATTCCCTCTCATCGGGACATCGCGGTAATTCTCTATTATATCCTAATATTAGCCGTGTCACTCTCTCCACAATCTCTGAATGGTTTTGCAGGACCAGCTCCTTCTTCTCACGACACGTTGGTAGAAGACTGGGAGATGTCCCTTGGTAATGGCAAATGTGGGAAGGGTCAGGGAGCAAGCCAAGGCCGGGGCAGGCACAACAGGATCAGGTAACAAGCCGAGGTCACAGGTACATAGGGAAAGGCAACAGTAGGAAACTTAGACAACTTACTCATGGATAGTGTTGAGTGGACCCAAACCCAAATTTTATTAGAAGTTTGGGTCCAGCTCAACCTCCCCTTCCCCACTCCGTTAACATTGGTGCTGGCACAGATTGTGGGCATTAACTATTTAAATGCCTCTGCCAAAGTCGCCAGCAGTGGCAGTGCGCACCAGCTTAGTATAGTAGCAGCGCAGGTATCAGCACGCCCAATGCCGTCATGTTAATGGAGGCGCGCATGCACGTAAAGCAATTTAAATGACGCTGCCATGTGACTGGTGCTTAACGGCACAGTGGGGGGGGGGGTTGAAATGAATTCAGACTCGAACTTCTAAAAAGGCGTCTTTGCTAGTGGCATTTAAACAGTGAGTGGGTCAGCTCTGGTGAGTGGGTCAGGTCTGGGTTCATATTCGTCCGAACCCTAATATTAGTCCGCTCATCACTACTCATGGACCCTGTTCTCATTACTGGTTGTAGTCCAAAGACTTGGCCACATAAGGGTCAGGCGCTTATTCCCTGTCCTGTAGATATAACCCATAAGAAATAGACTCTGGCGGCCAAGGGTTGACTCCACAGTTATATCCAATTGGGTCTCTATCCTACCAGGGACAGAACTAATATTGTATCAGTCCAGTCTAACCATTTCTGTTCTGCTTGGATTTAGGCAGTGCCCCATGTGGGAACAATAGGCACTTAAAGGTACTGGGCCAAATTATAAAGTTATCCCCTATGAACGGGGTAGGGGTTAACAATCTGATTGATGAAGACCCAACCGTTGGGACTAGAGAAGAACAGACTTGAAGTTTGGGTTCAGCATTTGGGTTCGACTGCCCGACATGGACATATTGTGGCATATGGTGACCCAGTTTTGACTCATTGGGGCTCATTTACTAAGGGTCCAAATGCTTCACTTTCGTCGGGTTTCAAGACGATTTGCACTTTGCGCTGAAATGCCCAGGGATTTTAGTGCACGCGATTGGATTGTGTCGCATTGGCACCGCCTTGCACGCAACAAAAATGGGGGGGTGGGCCCGATTTTGTGTCGCAATTACATGCGCCGAGAAGAAGCAGGTGAACTCCGCCGGACCTCAGCGCAGAAGCGACGGATGCAGGAACTCGGGCACACAAGATTGGTGAATCACAACAGGACCGGGTAAGTAAATCTACCCCATTGATGGAGCAGCAGGTCTAACAAGCCTCCTGCTACTCCATTCAATACTGCGTTAATGTGAAACTGCTGAGCACAGCAAACAGGTATCTCTGGAATTCTCGCTAGCTGTGTATGAGAGTGCAGGACATAGTCAGGGGCTATGTTGAGTACTTTCTGTGACTCTTATAGACAGTTAATGGAGTAGTAAAACAACACCATCGATCAGTAACAATGGGACCCTTATTCTTGTGGTGGGAGTGCCAGTCGTTGAAGCCTCACTAAAATGATCAGTATCCCCTATATCACCCTATAACTAATATATAACTTTAAGTCAGATATGTGGAGGCTCTTCTAGTTTCCATCCTACCCCTGAGCCTACAGTAGATTCCTGGAGTTGCATTCAGCCTTTAAATTGAGAAAAGTGACACAATATAAACTTTGATTCTGTACATTCTAAAAGTTTTGTATCTCAAAAGACAACGTTTTGGATAAAAAATGAAAACGAAGAAATGAAATATTTTTGTTTTCACAGAAGAGAATGACAACAAAGAGAAGAAGGCAAAGCCATGAATACAATAATGAAGTCTTTGATGGAGATATTGTTGTGGGAAGTGATTCCATTTTTATCTCGCAGCTTCGTGTAGTCGCCGCTCAGCAGGAAGGAAAGAAGTTAATGTTACAGGTAGTGGATGGAAGGAAATTCGGAGGCACGGAATACACGGAATAGTTACATCAAAGCCACCGCTGCCACTCGGAGGAGAGATTTTAGCTTCAGGATACTTCGTTTCTTTGCTTCTATACATTGTGGTCACTGCTCCTGTGTGTATCCTTGTAGTATCTTCTCATTCTATGTGTAGTAATACCCTGGGGTATCTTCACTGCAGAATGTTAGTGTAGCTCTTCCTGTCCTGGTTACTTTGAATACAACAAATGATGTGTCATTGATGGCCCCGTTATAACACTTCCTGAGCTTTTATCCCAGGGACATTCAATTCTATTATCATCAATCAAAATTGAGAATCCTTAGTAGTTACTATTAGGCTCAGTGATGCTAATGTACAGCGGCATGAAATAAGGTTATGGCTAGTGATGAGCTGACCCATCAGTATTTGGGTACGACGGATTTGGCCGAACCTTGACCCAGATCCGAACACCTGTAAAAGGTGCTGGCAACGATCACAGATGTTAACCCTTTAATTGGGCCCGCTCAACCACTTGTAATAGCTACATTCTGTGCTGGCACCGAACGCAGGTGTTATCCTTTACATGTCCTGGGCAAAGCCGTGATTTTGGCAGCAATCTTGTCACTTTGTGTGACGTCTCAGGAGCAACGAGATTCTAGAAAAAAACAACGTTGCATGTGCATGGATAATGCCGGCACCGATTGTGGGTGTTAGCGGTGATGAGGGGCTTAGTCAATCCGGAACTTCAGACTGAAATCCAGATTCATATTCTGCTGACCCCAACCCACAAAGTTCAGTATGAACCCTAGCAATGGGGCACATTTACTAAGTATCTTGCGCCAGCTTTCTGTCGGACTTTGCATGTTATTTTAGGTGCAAACTGTTTGCACAGGTAAGAAGTGTCTGCCCCATATTTCTGCTGTATGCAGCCGTTCTCACAGCTGCACTAGGCTTCATGTGAAACAATTTTCTGCGTTGAAGGGGTCGTTCCGATACTCAGTTGGACCATGTGCCAGATTTAACATGCAAAGTCCGACAAAAGTGTCGAAAGCCCCGTGTTAAAGGTACACCATAAAAAAGTTGCTGCACTCTGTCGGAGCAGCACAGGGGGCGCAAGATTCATGAAGAATGTACGCTATAAATCCTGAATCTGGCGCCCCCTGCACACTACACAGGTAACTGCACATAGTACACACTGCACTGTTCTTAGTAAATGTGCCCAAATGGGTTTCACGTCTGCTCATCACTAGTCAGGTAGCATATACCAGTGTCACACAGTTTCCAAATAACAGGGACAGCGGAGGTCACTTTAGAAAGGAGCCATAATTAGTACACACATCCATAATGCCTTCAAAGTAGTTAAAGGGGATGTCTAGAATCTGTAGAATTTTTTTAAGAAACAACATCACTCTTTTCCATGAGTTGTGTCCCCAAGCCAGTGCAACCCACATACATCACATACATGATGCTAACAACTCCTTTAATTGATGAGATTTTGCATGGTGTATGGACTCCAGGGATACTGGAGCAACATCAGTTGGGACTGAATACAACTCATTCCAAACCAAATTGTTCAAAATTTTGGTGAAGCTTCAGCAAAGTAAATCTCGTTGACAAATTTGAAGATGCAAAGTTTCCAGATAGTTGTGACAAGATGCAAGCATTGTAGTTAGATGAAGCATGGTTACAGCAATGGTTACAGACACAAGACCCGTGGACATGGTCATGAAGACAAGTCGGGTCGTAGAGCAGGACAACCAACCAGAAACCATTGAACCCTACTGATGTGGGAAGGGCTTTAAAAATGCTTGGGGAACTTGGCCAGTGACCAACAACATGGGCAACTATCATGGACTCACCCTTTAAGAAGTTGGCACATAGCAGAGCAGAAGCACGAGGGACCAACCATGTTGGACAAGGCAATATGTTGCCACAATAAAACATATAATAATAAAATTATAACCCAAACACCATCTTCTCTTTTATTTTAGAGAATCCACTCAATAATAAGTCGTAGGATTCCTGTAGACTGTGAGGTTCCTGAATGCACAGTTCTGTGTTGGCAGGATCCCTGGCTGGAAAGAATCAGCTTCTTACCGTGTGAAGCTTAATATCAGTGTTTGCTTTGTAGAAAAAAAGGAAAAAGCGTCTACAAAGGGAACGTATCTCTGGAGGCACCAGCCAGTCTAGCTTCCTCTGAGATGTATTATGGGCACGATGGAGATGGGCCAAGCGACACTCTTTTTCTCAGAACGAGTAATATGTAATGAGTTTGATACGTTTCATGGCTTCTTTTATTTTAATATGTTTTTTTTTTTCCGTCTGTTTCCATTGGCTTTGAGAGTTTTAACCACAAAAACACATCAGGTCTTTACGAGGAGAAGCTCTATCTCCAGCAAGATGCCCCCTCTGGTCTCCTGGAGAAGGGCGCCAGCGTCTCCCACTTCCTGTGAACATTTGGCGTCCATTTCCACCCTGTTCCATCAATCAGGACGATGGCCAAACCTAATTGTTTTTAGTCCACGTCCTGATACAAATTCATCACGTCGGAGCGGAGCTGCTTTTCCTTGGGATTTTATATCTCTATTTTAGATTTTTTACTATCACGCAGAGAATTTTATGAGGGCAACTTGGAAACTTTTTGGCGGGCAATGCCAAGGTTCCTCCCCCTTCGCTTTTGTAAAGAACATGCTTCACTGCTGGAGGAATAGTTTTTTTCTCCATTTTTTGGATCTCAAATAGCCTGAGAATTATAGAAGATTGTAAAGCCGGGCTCCGGAGGTTATTGTCTATTGTTCCGCTCGCTAAACTAAAGACAGGTTTGTCTGTATTTTTGTTCTTTGGACGTATAAAACGCATGATGCTTTGCATATGCTGAACATTAAGCCGGGAGATGTGGACGCCCCTTCGCTTTAGTAAGTTGGAACAGAGCAGCTTATTGTCACATGCGCAGGGACAGTTCAGCGCTGATTTTCATTTCCATGAGATTAAAAATGAAACATGTAAACCACAAAGCTGGTTTATGTCATCCACTCTGGGCTCCGGCGGCGGTGCCAAAAAAAATTGACATTTGATAGGTTTGCTGGAGAAACAGATGCAGAAAATGCCATTCCCATCATTTCAACTACTTCTTATCTTAACTGAAGAGAACGTACGATACATGTAACTGCAGCGCATAATGTATACACAGTGTAACCAGCCCAAGACCTGCTCCGGCACGGATGGTCTTCTCAAAGAAGTCACTTTACATAAGATAAGATGGAAGATTTATCTGCGAAAAATAAGACCTGGACCCAAAGATTTATTTATTATTGTGACTTATCTTACACCCTGCCTCGTCTGGTTACCGTGCAGACTCCATTGCTAACCCAGCTCCTCCTGCCCTATAACATGTTTTCTGCACATACGGCACTAGATACAATCTGCTCAGCTCCTCCTGCTCTATAACATACCGCCTGTAGATAAGACACTGTGTACAATCTGCTCAGCTCCTCCTCCTCTATAACATGCTACCTGCAGATAGGACACTATGTACAATCTACTCAGCTTCTCCTGCTCTATAACATGCTGCATGCAGACAGGACACTACAATATGTACACTGTGTTCAGCATCTTCTGCTCTATGACATGCCTTCTGCAGATAGGTTTATGAGTACAATTTGCTTAGGTCTTCCTGCGCTATAACATGCTGCCTGCAGATTGGACGCTATGTACAATCATCTCAGCTCCTTCTGCTTTATATTATGCTGCCTGCAGATAGGACACTATGTACAATCTGCTCAGCTCCTCCTGCTTTATAATATGCTGCCTGCAGATAGGACACTATGTACAATCTGCTCAGCTCCTCCTGCTCTATAACATGCTGCCTGTAGATAAGACACTATGTACAATCTGCTCAGCTCCTCCTGCTCTATAACATGCTGCCTGCATATAGGACACTATGTACAATCTGCTCTGTTCCTCCTGCTCTATAACATGCTGCCTGCAGATAGGACACTATGTACAATCTGCTCAGCTTCTCCTGCTCTATAACATGCTACCTGCAGATAGGACACTATGTACAATCATCTCAGCTCCTCCTGCTTTATAATATGCTGCCTGCAGATAGGACTCCATGTACAATCTGCTCAGCTCCTCCTGCTCTATAACATGCTGCCTGCAGATAGGACACTATGTACAATCTGCTCAGCTCCTCCTGCTCTATAACATGCTGCCTGCAGATAGGATACTATATACAATCTGCTCAGCGCCTCCTGCTCTATAACATGCTTCCTGCAGATAGGACACTATGTACAATCTGCTCAGCCCCTCCTGCTTTATAGCATGCCTACTGCAGATAGGACACTATGTACAATTTGCTCAGCTTCTCCTATCTATCTATCTATCTATCTATCTATCTATCTATCTATCTATTTATCTATCTATCTATCCATCTATCATTGCTCAAGATAAACAAAATTAAACCAAGTAAAAATTTATATATATAACAGTATAATTTTCCTTTCAGGTTTTCTGTCCGGTCTCTTATAGTCTATAACATAGTTTATTTGCACATATTAAATGTGTTTGAAAGAAAATATAACAATTATCCATGGGAAGAACATCCAAAGAGATTTTAGCTTTATTTTTTCAGGCACTTTTTTTTTTTTTATTAAATTCTGCCAGCTGTCAGCTAAACAGATCTCGCCAGGTGGGGTTCACAATCCATAACTAAGAAACCCAGGAGTGCAGCTGGCCGCTTCGCCTTAAGGAAGAATACAAACAAATGGCAAGGCTGGATGATCAGAGGAGACAGGAAAAATCTCTACCTTCATTCCGTCCCTATATTCATCGTCTGATTCTTTTATTAAATGTGTTGTTAATGGGGGATGGGGGGGGCAGATACTTATTTAATGTTATGTTGTAATAGTGTCATTTTAGTTTCGTCATTTGTCATGGGACACAGTCACAATAGGGACATAGGCGCCCGTATCCAATAGGTATCCAATTGGAGGAAACGGACAGATCTTAACTGGCACAGTTTTTTGCTACAGTCTCCGACGGTTTTCCAGTAGAGATTATAGTAAATCTGGCGCACCAGGTGTTCACGTCCCTGACCACCCTGCGTCCACCCAAACATGCGGAAAGTGATGTAAGGGTCGGAGAAGCCCAAAAACTGGTGGGGATGGGAAGAATAATGAATCTCACCCAATATATGTTTCTAATATCCGTCTATTCCAGTTATACTTTTGTATCCAGTTGGGAAAATCCAATGTCATTGTGTGTAAATAAAGGGGGTGCTCAGTTACAGATAACATCTAACTAAGAATGGGCCCATGTATCGTGAGCCATAAGACCATGATAAAAAAATCACAATTCCTGGTGCACGCCCTAGGACAGTAATGACGAACCTTTTAGACACAAAGGGGGTCATTTACTAAGGGCCTGAATCGCTATTTTTCGTCGGGTTTCCCGAATATTACCAATTTGCGCCGAATTTCCCTGAATTGCCCCGGGTTTTTGGCGCATGCGATCGAATTGCGGCGCATTGCCGCCGGCATGCATGCGACGGAAAGCGGGGGTTTGTGGCCGTCGGAAAACCTGACGGATTCGGTTAAAAATGCTGTATTTAAAAAATAAAAAATGTGTCACTTGACAAGCGCTTTCCTGCACCCAGGATAGGATGGTGAACTCCGGCAAACTCCAGCGGACCTCAGCGCAGCAGTGACACCTGGTGGACATTGGGCGCACGACCTTAGTGAATCGCCGGAAGACCCGAATCCTCGACGGAGAACGCGCCGCTGGATTGCGATAGGACTGGGTAAGTAAATGTGCCCCAAAGTGCCCAAACTACAACCAAAACCTACTTTTACGTTGCAAAGTTACAAGATGACATTTTAAGCAGTAACCTATTGATCCCAACTGTATCATAAGTATTAATTGTATTGGCGTTCTGAAGAAAGAAAATTTGGATTGTAGGTTCCTTCCAGGGTCCCCTGAAGAGGAAGAATCAGGGAACCCTGACCAGGATCTCCAACCATAATCCATCTCTGTTTACACCTTCTCACTTCTTGTGTAGTCCTGGCAGCCAAGAAGATGTTGCTTTAACAGCAGGAGGAAACCTGAGTCATGTGTAGCAAATTTTGTGCTGTCCTGAAGGCCTGGGTCCCCACAGAAAGGCCTCTGAGTGCCACCCGTGCCACAGGTTCGCCACCACTGCCCTAGAATATGCAACTTTGTTTCCTTTTTTTGCACTTGGCGAGGCAGAACATGAAACAAGGAGGCAGTCGGGCATCCCCACCAAATTTACTTTTACCCGCACCAAAAAGCTGCGGCAAGTTGTTGATGAAATTTACACGAGGTTGGACCAGGCACAGATTTAAATTCCAGTGCATGAGTAATTTGGACTAATGATTGAGACCACAACACAATGGGGGTCATTTACTAAGGGCCCGATTCGCGATTTCCCGACGTGTTACGCGAATATTTCCGATTTGCAACGATTTCCCCTGTATTGCCCCGGGATTTTGGCGCACGCGATCGGATTGTGGCGCATCGGCGCCGGCATGTGCGCGATGGAAATCGGGGGCGTGGCCGAACGAAAACCCAACGTATTCGGAAAAACCGCTGCATTTAAAAATGGAAAATGTGTCGCTCGGGACGCACTTACCTTCACTCAGCCGGCCTCGGTGAATTCCGGCGCGTTCAGATGCTTTTCAGCGCAGAAACGCCACTTGGTGGATGGCAGAGGAACTACCTTATTAAATCCTGTCCGGACCCGAATCCAGCACAAAGAACGCGCCGCTGGATCGCGAATGGACCGGGTAAGTAAATCTGCCCCAATATCTGCCAGTCTTAATACATCACCCCCAAAGTCTGGAAATGATTCTTCAAAATCTGCAGGAAACATACAGAGAAAAATGGTTCTGAGGGGACCATTTGGCTTTCACTGTTGCCTCCTACAAGAAGGGTTGAAAAAGACTGAAGATTTCTACTTTAGAAAGAGTAGAGCTACAGGTGTACCTAAGGTCAAAGAAAAGGACAGTCAACAGCCTAGAAGTAAATCCACCAGATCCAAAAAGAAATAAAAATATTACTGTTTCTGTAAGGCAATATTGTGGATGGACTAGAAGAACAGACAAGGAGAGTGAGTCCTGAGACTAACTTCTTTCCCAGCTGTCCTTGCCTAGTTTACCAGCCTGTCATAAGTAGGTGGTGACAACTAGTCAACGTTCCCTTCCTGCACCAAGTGACAAAGAAACAAAGGCAAGACAATACAAAGAGAGAAAGATAATTACCAAAAATACATAAGAACCAAGAGGACAATGCAGTACAAAATCACAGCTAGAGAATCAGGCAAAGGGAGCAGACAGAATAAATGGCGGATACCTCAGAATAAGTCCATAGCAAGAAACAAAGATGGAGGAGTGAGCAAAGCTTTTATGATAGTTCTGACCCAGAAGATGGTTGTATCAGTTCTCTGACAGAAATTTGAGAGGAAGGAGATTTTGTCCATCACAGAAGACTAACTGTTAATAAACCAGAGCAAACTCCACAGGAGACAGATAGATGTGGTGGATATCAATTAAGGCTACTAAAAAAGGAGTAAACCAGTGTTCAGAATAGTAAAGAAAGAGTTAAACAAATTAAATCTTCATCCGTTCTTTATGAACAGAGGATGGTGCAGGCACAGAGGACAATGAAGCAATTACATTGCAGTAAACAAACGAGAACAGGGCCAGGCAATGGGAGTTTTCTCATAACAGAAGAAAAGTTAGTCTTGATAGGTGAACAAACTAATACTAGTTTCCAGACTATTCTGGGAATATTTTACATTCAAATATTGAAAAAAGAAGGATACTTTATGCACAGTTCTGTCTGGGGCAATGGCACCTCCTTATAGGAAATCAACCATATGTAAAAAACATAGAAATACTCACCTCTGCTCCTCTTGATGTTGATCCTGGTTCTGTCCTCCCTGAGTCTTGACACACTGGGATCACCTAGAAAAGAAAGTTATAATTAGCAGCACGGAGCGAGAGGACAAGATGTCCCGCACTCCAGGCTGCTAATTATGCACGCCCCTCCCTCTCCCACTCTGTCAGCATCATGAGGAGCGGAGGTGAGTATTTCTAGTTTTTTTGGTTTTTTTTTCAAATGGTTGATTTCCCTTAAAGTGTGACTATCATTATGTTCTTAATAAAAAACAAAGTCACAGCCACTATTTTAAATAATTAAAGCACCTTTCTTGTGACTTCTGAGGCCATTGTGTTTCAGGTTTTGCTTCCACATATTAATTAAGGACTTGCTTTTTTGTTGGATGAAATCTATTTTTAGTTGGGTGTATGTGTAATGTTTTTCATAGCTTTATTCAATGTTTTGAGGAAATTGGAAGAAAATACTCTGTAGTTCTGCAATTTTGCTTTCTGGGTTACATTGTTATCAGGGTAAATGCTTTCAGTGAGTTATTGTAGATAAAGGAGTTTATTTCTTATCTTGCATGACTTTTGCAGGAAGGGTATATTTCTTATCTTGTTTGATTTTTGCTGTAGGGGTATATTTATTTTCTTGCTTGATTTTTGCTGGTAGGGTGTATTTCTTATCATGCTTGATTTTTGCAGGTAGGGTATATTTTTTACCTTGTATGATTTTTGCCGGAGGGGTATATTTATTGCTTGATTTTTGCAGGTAGGGTATATTTCTTATCTTGTTTGATTTTTGCAGAAAGGGTATATTTTTTATCTTGCTTGATTTTTGCAGGAGGGGTGTATTTATTTTCTTTCTTGATTTTTTCAGGAAGGGTATATTTTTTATCTTGCTTGATTTTTGCAGGAGGGGTATATTCATATCTTGCTTGATTTTTGTAGGTAGGGGTATATTTCTTATCTTGTTTGATTTTTGCAGAAAGGGTATATTTTTTATCTTGCTTGATTTTTGCAGGAGGGGTGTATTTATTTTCTTTCTTGATTTTTTCAGGAGGGGTATATTTCTTATCTTGCTTGATTTTTGTAGGTAGGGTATATTTCTTATCTTGTTTGATTTTTGCAGGAGGGGTATATTTCTTATCTTGCTTGATTTTTGCAGAAAAGTTATATTTTTTATCTTTGAAGGACGAAATAAAATAATTTACTCAACTAAAACCTAGACATTGCAGCAGACTTCTAGCAGTTTAGCACATAAAACCACCGTGATCACAGTTCTGTTTTTGGATTTTTGCAGAAAGGGTATATTTATTTTCTTGCTTGATTTTTGCAGGAAGGCTATACTTCATATCTTGCTTGATTTTTTGCAAGAAGGGTATATTTTTATCTTGCTGATTTTGCAGGAGGGGTTATTTTCTTATCTTGCTTGATTTTTGCAGGAAGGGTATATTTATTTTCTTGCTTGATTTTTGCAGGAAGGCTATACTTCATATCTTGCTTGATTTTTGCAGGAAGGCTATACTCCATATCTTGCTTGATTTTTGTAGGTAGGGTATATTTCTTATCTTGTTTGATTTTTGCAGGAGGGGTATATTTCTTATCTTGCTTGATTTTTGCAGAAAGGGTATATTTATTTTCTTGCTTGATTTTTGCAGGAAGGCTATACTTCATATCTTGCTTGATTTTTGTAGGTAGGGTATATTTCTTATCTTGTTTGATTTTGCAGAGGGGTATCTTTCTTATTGCTTGAGTTTGCAGAAGGTTTATATTTATTTTCTTGCTTGATTTTTGCAGGAAGGCTATACTTCATATCTTGCTTGATTTTTGTAGGTAGGGTATATTTCTTATCTTGTTTGATTTTTGCAGGAGGGGTATATTTCTTATCTTGCTTGATTTTTGCAGGAAAGTTATATTTTTTATCTTTGAAGGGCGAAATAAAATAATTTACTCAACTAAAACCTAGACATTGCAGCAGACTTCTAGCAGTTTAGCACATAAAACCACCGTGATCACAGTTCTGTTTTTGGAATCTAATTACAGTCTATGGTAGACATTGCAATATTCCAAACTTTAGCCTGATCACAGGCTTGTCTGTAATTAAATTCCTTAGAAAGCACAAATGAATACGGGGTGATTTAGGTAGCAGGAAAACAGATTACTAGAAAACTCTTGTGTAGCTTGGGGCCACATATTTCTCTTAGAGCTGCCTGGATTTTGACTGAAGATGCAAAATTGTTGGTATAATATTCTCAATGACCTGAAAATTTATTGCAAAAATCTACAAAAACACTGGTGCAAAAAGCAAATAAAGTGGTTTATTATAGCAAAGCAAAAAAGATCAGATAAAGCAAAAGCATAAAACCCATACAAGAAAAAGTAACAAAAGATAGAAAAAATAAATTGGAAATAAAATTAGGAGTGAATTTCTAGCCTGTTCTGAATTTTTTTGGAAGGTCCCCTAACAATTTTTTAAATTGATTTATAGCTGTGGATTTGTAACTGATCTTTAAAAATCCTTATGTATCAAAGATCAGAGAAAACTGACTGTCTGCAAATAATTTCTCCTCCTGTATATGAAAATTACTCTTTCTGTCAAAGCAAGCAGTGTGTGTGCCTCCACCTAGGGGTCTCCTCCGTCTACCCACAACAAGATTATACCGCGCTCCGGAGCCAAGCACAAAACATATGTGCGGCCACCACAGGCAAAGCTTTCCAGTCCATCCCTCATTTTTCAGAGAAGGTACCAAGTGTTTTAAATTTTAGTGTAAAGTCTGTTGTGAGTTACACTGATGTACGGGCTCTTGGTTTATATTTATTTTATATTCTTATTTTTGAATATTAGAATATATTTGGCCACATTGACTAAGCTGTGTACTATTAGACTATTTTTTGTACTATGTAATATATACAATTTACAATATACAATTATTACTAAAGACCGGATTCCTTACTCACTGGTAACACCTGAAAATGGATCCTGGCACCGGTCACGGGTGTAACCCTTTAAATGCTACCGGTCACCGGTTGGATTAAAAAGCTGATGGTGCCATTTTCTCAAGGATCCTCTTGCTGCACTGCCAGAATTTCAATCCCACCGGTGATGGCTTCACTGGAGCCATTTGAAGAGTTTATACCATAGAAATGATCAAGGTGATGGGCACTGAATTCTGAAGTCGAGGTCCTGGCAAAGACCCTAACATTGTGGGTTTGGGTCTGGTCATTGTTGGGTCTGATCACTGGGATCCGAGCAATCATAAAAGAGGCAGGGTTGGCATCAGCACTGGGTGTAACTGGCAAATTGCCAAGGCCCAGAGCTGCTGGGGGGCCCACATGAGACTGTACATATATGGGGGGAGAGGGGGACTGTAAAAATGAAGGGGGTGTTTGGTATTATAAACTGGAGAACAACAGACTGTTTTAGTTTTGGAATTTTTTATGTCACCACATGAGTTCACTGCAAAGGGGCCCACTGAGGCTCTGCCTCCCAAAGGATTACTGAAACCTGCAGCTGTCCCTGAGAAGAGGACTCCATAACCCATGGCCCTGTCTGCTCATAAGAATGGAGCACTGCTGATCATGCTTGCCCAGCACTCCATTTTCCCCCATTGGGTTGTGGGAAATATTTATCATAGCATTTTTTACTCAAACTTAATATATCTGGTATTTTTGACTTCAGATGTGCCAGGATTATTAATAGGTTCTCAAAATAATTCTGGAGCATCACCACAATCCTGGAGCAGATTTCTGGTGGCAGTAAAACTGACGTGATAAAGGTGTGATAAATTGGCATGTAATTTTAACTAACAGAAAGTGCAGATTGCTTGTACATGTATTTATAAAGTGTCTGTGCCAGTTTTGTGTCGCGGCTGCTCTGTGTCCGAGAAAAAATGTTGTCACGGGTGATCCCGCAACCCATATCGCGGGCTCTCCTGTGCTTCTGCCCCCTCGCTTGTGCGATGCCCGTGCGACTTACGGGCCCTAGCTCCGGCTCTGACTTCCCAGGCCATGCGAGCACTTCCCTGACTCCTAGGGCCATTTTGGAAATTCTACTTAAGCCTACCTGCAAGCCCTGCCAGATCTTTGTTCTTACACCATTGAGAAAGCTTCCTTGTGATTATTCCTGAGTATTCCTGCGTCCCAGTGTGTTCCTGTTCCTGAGTCCTGTGTTGCCATATTCCTGTGTTAGCCGAGTCCCTCCGTGTTGCTGTGTTACCAGAGTCCCTCCGTGTTGCTGTGTTCCAGCGTTCCTGTCTCACATGTGCCTGAATTCTTGTTCCCATTTGCCTGGACCTCCCGTTGCTGATCCCGGATTGGACTTGACCTTGCATCTCTGCCACCTGCCCTGACCCTGTACCTGGATCCGACCATGAGACTGTCTTCCATTAATGTACCTCTCAGCTTCTACTGTGGGCTAGTCGCACCTGTGGAATAACTTGGTGGTACCCTGCTGCATCAAGACCATCCCGCTTTGCGGCGGGCTCTGGTGAAGACCAGGTGCTACTTAGACTGCGGTCCCAGGTGTCGGCTAGTACCACCTCCCATGGTGGTCCAGAGGATCCACTGATCCCGAACCTTGACAAATGTCTCTTAAAGGGGCTGTTCCTGCTTAGTAAGACCGTGTGCCACATTCATTACTGATGTGTGCCACAATTCTGCAGAATGAACAGCATAATGTGCGTAAAAAAAAAATGGTCCAGGGGCGCCAGAGGGGCAGGGGCACCAGATTAATGAAGACTGTGGACTCTGCACACTCCACAGGCAATCTGCACCTAGCACAGACTGCACAAGTGTTGATAAATGTGTCCAATTGTGTCAGAACTCTCTAATGGCTTCTACAGTGTTCGGTGTTTGAGCCACACCCAGGGCTGTTTTGCCGGAAGCTTTGACTGGCCTGCCTTTCAGTCACTGCCCTCTGGAGAGATGGAATGGGTGGTATCATCTAGAACTGTGTCTTGAAATCAGCTGTGACTTGAGTGATGGATGGCTGAAACAACTAGCTGCTGAGGGCGGCGCTCAGGAACTCATTACATGTTGCTAGTTTTACTAATATGCTTACACTTGTTGTCCTACTCCTTCTTTGCTTTTTGCCATTACTTGTGTGCATAACTCTTGCTACATTTCTGACTACTTTTTATCATCTGTATCTTACTGCCATCTTGGTTTGACCCGGCTATTCTGACCACTCTTTTGTTTTTCAGTCCTTCTGTGCTCATTTATTATCTTTTCTGAGCACTTACTCTTACACTTAAAGTAGGGACCATCTCCTAGTTGTGCTCTGTGGCTAGCACAGCCTGAGCACTCAGGTAGGGATTGGGGTTGTGACTGAGCTTAGGGCCTGCACCCCTTTCTCTACTGCAATGCACAAAGAATATTTATTCTAGTACAATGCACAAGTATATAACTTATATAACTTTCCTTACTAGTCTGAACACAGTTTTATTCCTCGCCTGGTGATCTTAATTGATTCAGCTCAGCTGTATATCTTCAGTGGTTTTTACCGGTAAGTTGTTAACAGTTAAGTTAACTTAGAATACTTCCATGTTTGTCTTTATTTCAAAGAACTGGTCCAATCATCTGCTGAACCAGGGGTTCTGACATCTCATTCTATTTCCCCAATCCTTGTTATAAGTCTTAGTTGGACCTAGCTGGCATTTTTCTTGTCTTAGATATTTTCAAGTTTTTTTACCCTTTTCTTGTTTTTGACCATTCATTTGACCTATTGATTCTGTACCACATTTGTCTTCCCATTTCAGTCGCCTATTGCTGTATATTTTGTTGACTATTCTTCAGTGTTTGTATTGTCCTGTCTTTGCTGTCAGGTTTGCAGGTTGGAGCAGGAAACGGACATTGATTAGCTGTCACCTACCACTTAGGGTAGGTTTGGCAATTATGTAGGGACAGCTGGGAAGGGTTTTTTTTAGCCTTAAGACTCACTTCTGTTGTCTGCCCTTCCAGTTGTTCCAGTGTTGTAGGTTGTTCCTTTACTTTAGCAGAACATACTATTTGTCCTGCAAAAAACAAGCCCCCATACAGCTCTGTAAATGGAAAAATAAAAAAGTTTCATTTTTTATTTTTTTTTTGGAAGGTAGGTCACAATTTTTTTTGGTTATTATACACTAAGGGAAGGGAAAACTATAATAGGCAAGACTCGAATCATCTTGTTATATAGGATAAAGCCCTGAAGATATCAGTGAAGCTTCTAATTGTTTTTCTAGACCGATGACACATACCTCTCCATAAGAAACGCTAATTTTGAGACATAATTGTGTACTCAACGAATCTCGATCATAATTATTCCATTAATTGCCTTGACATTAACATGAATTGGGGGTCAGTGATGCTAAAACACTCTGGCACTTTTACATTAATGCTGAGGCCGGAGATTCTCACTTGGTGACGAGATAGTAAGTGACTAATTAGTGAATGACATGACGAACATTATGGAGACACTGTGTAAAAACAAAGGATCAGGAGAATTTTCTTCAATGCCAGAAACTTCAGGTTTGCAAATTAATTTTGAGTCATTGTGCTAAAAAAAGCTGCCCATGTCCGATGCAGATTCTTCTGCCCGTGGGGGAGAGACCGTCCTGACTGTCATCTTCTACTTATGATGTTTTTCACTCTTCCCACTTTTTTGCCTCATTTGTGGTTCATTTTTTTCAATTTACAAGGGAACTGTTGTCCGGGGTCAGGAATCATTGGTATCTGATTGGATCATGGGATCATGGGAAGCCATCTTTGAAGATTTTCTGCATGTGTAATATACCTGTATAATATAACATGTGTATGTGTGTATTTATGTCATTTTATTTTTTACTTTACACAATGGCAATAAAATACAAAATCATTAAAGGGGTTGACCAGCCACTGTTATGGGATCACTTGCTGATCAGTGGGAAAAACCAGAACTGGGCATCCGTTGAACCCCAAATGAACAGAGCAGCTGTTCACTCATGTGCCTTGCCGCTCTTATCTTTGGCGCTGACGGATATAGCTGTGCCCACACTCACTTATCTCCATCAGTACCATAGGCAATGAATGGAGCGGCAGCGTGCATGTCCGACCTGCCGCTCCATTCCTTTGGGTACAATGGACAATGGACCTCCATGGATCACGAGAACAGGGGTCCATTGTTTACCATCAATGGACTGATAAGCAATGGATCCCTGTTCTCGTGTACCATCAAGGTCCAACAACTGGGACTGATTAACAAATTATTCCCCATCCCATCACTGGACAACTATTTTAAATATTTTAATGTAGTTAAAAAAGAATCTGAAATCTTGAAGTTGTGATCACAGAACTTTGCAATTGTGACACTTCCTGCTCTGTAGAGATTACTTTACATCAGTCATCTCATTCCAGGCAGAATTACATTGATTGCAAACCCACAATTTTTAAGTTCGGGGACGGGGTTCTTATGCATACCATGTGACCAGGACAAATTGCCGGATTGGTGATTAAGTGGCATTTGATGCCCCTAACTACTAGCCATGTCTGGGACTGGCCAGGGGGGACGTAAAGTTTGGGTTTGCTCATCTCTAATACACACACTTACATAGATAGATAGATAGATAGATAGATAGATAGATAGATAGGTAGATAGATAGAAAGATAGAAAGAAAGAAAAAGAGCAGCAATCCAGTTTGTTCAAAATCCAAATTGATAGGTGGAGCTCTTTATTCCATATTGGTGTAAACAGCAACGTTTCGGCTCGACAGGAGCCTTTTTCAAGATAGATAGATAGATAAATACTAGTTTATATAAGTGATTGGTCACCAGAGCTCCTCTGTTCTGTAGCTACAGAGGCTGTTACACTGTCTCCTCACCACCTGCTGCCTCGGCACTTCCTTGCTCCCTCTGTCTGACATAATATCACATGGTGGGAGGGGGCAAATGCTCCAGCACAGTGTAATAGCCGGTGAAGCTACAACATGAAGGGGCTCTTGTTTCCCCCAGAACCTTTCAGGATCATTAGCATAATTTTACAGGCTGATTTTAGAAGGAAGGAGGCCACAGGTGACAAATAGAAGAACATTGCCACAAGTATAGTATCTGGGTTTATGAGTAATGTCTCTGGTTTATCATCATGGATGTTGAAGGTAGATCTCCTTCAAGTTAATTTTTTCAAGGTGTTGCTCATGTTCACAATTTTTTTAATATTTTTTTTTACTATTGGCCCCAGGTGGTAAAAAAAAAGCTAAAATGGAGGTAAGGTGCGAAGAAGTATACGTTATTTATTATTGTTACATCACTTTAGTAAAAACAAAAAAATTATGAACCCCTGAGAACCTCTTGAACCACAGAACGGCCAATAAGGGGGGAATTCTATAATAAAGAGTTCACCTTTAAGTGGTTACGACCAAGCAATGAAATGAAATAATATTTTGTAATCTTTGCTTTTTATGGGCAGTAAAGTGACTTTAATCAATGTGTTTTTAATTTTCTGACATTTTATTACTCACCATAGCAACAGGCAATAAAAAAAAAACGAATAAAAAACGACTTCTAATCTGGGATCTTTCTATGTATACAGCAAAGTTAATTGGGTAATTAAGTGTTAAATCGAGAAAACCTAAATCCGTTCCAAGTCAGTGAGTTAGATGGTCCTGTTCTTGGGGACTGTGTTATTTAATTTAAAACATAATAATCTAATTATGATTAATTACATTATGTAATTAAGTTAAAGGAAAAACTGGAAAATCAGCACTTGACCGCCAATCAACATCTGCCTTGTGCTTCCCGTGATGAAGAGATCGATAGAAGAAATATCTAGGAGGGAAGATGTTCCCTAAAAAGGGAAATTAAACTTTTCTGCCCCATCCGGGTCCTGGCACCAGTGGTAGGAGGCTGTAGCCACCTTGATAGTATTATATGGTGACCATCACAATTAGAGACATAAAAAGATATTCCAGGCTAAAATTTTGGATGATTTATCAGATTTGTTGGGACCAACACCCAACACCCCCAAGATCAGTCATTCTTAGCAGCTGGAAAAAGAACGGGACACTAAGGAGGCAGAACCATCTTCACTGCAGCTTAGATCCCATACAAGTAAGCTGATCTGCAGTAACCTGGTCTCGCCACTACACAGAGAATGGTGCTGTCTGAGAACTGCTCATTTCTCTGTTCATCAGCTGATCCTTGGGCAGTGACAAACAGGCCCACCAGAGTAACAGAGCATCCTCCGGTGCGCCCAGCTTCTAACCCAATACTAGACCCTAGAAGTCTGGAAGAAGCCAAATCAAATGTGAAGGGTACCAGGATTTATTTGCTTGTGACTGATGACCCCAAGGAATCCCAGTCTTAAACTCTATGGGGGTGTCGGTAGTAACGGGTATTGAAGGTCGATGGTCAACTCAAGTACAAGTATATGAACCAAAATTTTAGTACAAACCTGGATGGCAAATTTTACTTCTAGTGTTAACATAGACATTGGGGCAGATTTATCAAGCAGTCTGAATGTCAGAATATTTCCAGTTGCCCATGGCAACCAATCACAGCTCAGCTTTCATTTGACCAGTGCTCATGAATATTTTAAAGGGGAGCTGTGATTGGTTGCCATGGGCAATTGGAAATATTCTGACATTCAGACTGCTTGATAAATCTGCCCCATTGTTCATCTTAGCCCCTCACACACACGTGTTATTTTAGCCAAATTGAAGCCGCGCCATAATGTATCCATACGGGTAACATACGGCCACTTGTCTCTAACTGGCAATTTGGTCAACCATCAAAATTAACATGTTGCCACCAAATCGAAAGATGGATGGAAATACAGAAAGTAAACTATAGTGCATGTGTTTTTTTTACCTGTATATCTGTCCCATTCCCCCTGTAGAAGTCTATGGGAACATCTAAAATACAGGCAGCATATAGTAGCACACCGTATGCCACGGTATATGGCATGGATTTACATTGGGTAGCCAAGGAGACCAGAACATTGGGCAGAACCTAGTTGTCAGAATTTTGGACTGCAGAAAAGTTCTAGCAGTGTCATACGGGCTCATCCAGGTGTCATACATCCCATATTTATGGCTGAAATACATGAATGAAAAAAACAATAAGTTTGTGTGTTAGGTGCTCTAGATCTGAATTAAAATCTTTAAATCTTTGTCTATCTGACAGTTATTGCTCCCACGATACACTGGCATTACCAACTTGACCGAATAAACATTGGCTGGCAAAAAAACACTTATCTATGCGTCTTTCAAAATGTCATGAAAAACTATCTTCTCAGTATAGGGTCCACTGAACTTCCTCATGACTAGGGATGAATGGACCCAAAAGCCATAGACCCAAAAAATTGTGGTTCAAGTCTACAAGTCTCAAGTCTACAAGTCTACAAGTTAAGGAGCAAATATTTGTGTGGGCACCGGAATAGTTCCTGTCGGAAATGGTCCTGGTGTTCGAAAAGTCAGGTTGTTGTCTAAGTTGGTTGGTACCTCATGTATGCAGCAGAAGACCCCTCCATACGTTCAGGATGGTAAATTTCAGACAAAACTAAAAATTGCTAATACCATCCTGAACGTATGTCGTATCTCTGAACTATTTTTTCATGCTCCTATCTACTATTGGCCATTTGGGTTGTTGACTGCAACCAGGGGGGTCTTTTGCTGCATTCGTGAGGTATCACCCTACTCAGACAACAAATTGACTTTTCACACATAAATTTTTGCTCCTTAACTATTGCTATGACCATCTGTCTTGAGGAGGGATGGGTGGACTTGAACCACAATTTTCGGGTCTATGGCTTTTGGGTCAATTCATCCTTAGTCATGAGTAAGTTTATTGGACCCTATACTGATAAGATAGTCAGATATTTCTTACAGAATCGGCATGATCAGCTGATTTTTATTTTGTAGGATCCTCTATACAGAAAGCCACCCTGGAGCTGACCTACTGTGATCCTTGGAAATCAGCAGAATGGAGAAACACATAGGGGGTCATTTACTAAGGGCCCGATTCGCGGTTTCCCGACGTGTTACCCGAATATTTCCAATTTGTGCCGATTTCCCCTGTATTGCCCCGGGATTTTGGCGCACGCGTTCGGACTGTGGCGCATCGGCGCCGGCATGCACGCGCCGGAAATCGGGGGGCGTGGTAGAGCGAAAACCCGACAGATTCGGAAAAACCGCCGCATTTAAAACAATAAAAGTGTCGCTTGAGACGCGCTTACCTTCACTTGGTCCGGCCCGGTGAACTCGAGTGCGTTCAGATGCTTTTCAGCGCAGCAGCGCCACCTGGTGGACGTCGGAGGAACTACCTTGATGAATCCCGTCCGGACCCGAATCCACCGCAGAGAACGCGCCGCTGGATCGCGAACGGACCGGGTAAGTAAATCTGCACCATAGTGTAGGATTTCCATGTGAGAGTGAGAACATGTAGAACTGGACTTCCATGTACTTGCATCCTGTAAGCCATTCTGGAAGTACAGTAGAAGTCCTAAGAGCACAGGAAAGATATCTGATATTGCTTGGTCTGACCACTGTGCCCTCATGTGATCAGTGGACAGGAAGAAACATAGAATGGGACTTCTATGATCTAGGATGGTCTACAGGATGTTCTGTTCTACGTGGCCTTCATTTACCTGTTCAGCATGGTTCATATTGGTGGGACTCGACCAAAAAACTCCAATTCAGATATCTATATCCTATACTGGAGAAAGAGGTACATTGATTTACAGATAAAACCCATTTAAGAGTAACAAAATACAAAAATAGGCAACTAAAAAGCAATATCAAGCCCGGATGGTCTGCCATGGACTCACCTTTATACCAACGATACTCTAAATCCTTGCTCTCGGGGAGCCATGAACCGCACCGCATTGTAACACTCTGTAATTAATTCTCTCTTAGGTTCTTCCAATTCCTCGGCACATGATGTGTACATAATTTGTATCTTAATCATGTTTGGTAAAAGAAGTCCTTTAGAAAATTTGCACTGCCTCAATAGCCGGACGAACTTACTTTTAAGTCGAAAACACTCACAAAAGGTTTACGTTATAAGGAGCGGCTTTGGAGATGAGCAGATTTTGTTGGTAAGTACAAAGTGAACATGCAAATTGCCTTATCTTGTGGGATTCACAAACAACCATCATTCAGATTGATTTAATACATTGCCTTTTATCTTTAAAAGTGTTAATTAGAAAATAGGGACAGTTCTCTGAACACTTAAGAGTAATAAACAGATCAAAACGGCCTCCGTGCCTCTATGATGGGACTTCTGAAGACTTTATAAAGGGATTAATACAATTGTCAAAAAGACCACAGTATACATATTAAATAGTGCTATCAAGCCACAATAACGCAGGAGGGTTTTTTTTTAGGACTCATATTCCCTGAGTTTGTTTTGCAAAGAAAAAAAAAAAATCTGGTGTTTTTCATATGATAGATTAAATAAATGAGCAATTGGCTCTTTGTGTTTTTTTTTTCCATATTAATTACTGTTACTGATTTCAGGTTGGGAAACAGAGAAAGTAATTAAAATACCGACATGAGACGTGAAGAAGGCAGCGATGGAATGATAAGGTGAGTCTGGAGATTTTGGAGGGTCTGGATGGGGGTTGTTGGTGGGGGGGGGGGGGTTGTTGTTTGACAGCCATGAGGGGCAAGGATTGAATTCCGGACAAGTGATTGCCACAAAGGTCTATTTGGACTGACCCATGGATAGATTGAGGATAGGTTTCAGATCAGGGCCAGCTCCAGGTTTTAGTGGGCCCCTGGGCGACAGAGCCTTAGTGGGCCCCTCCTTGGGCCGCCCTCCAGTGGCCACACTGCCCCCCCCTCCCCTGCGGACACACTGAAGCCCCCCCTCCCCCTGCGGACACACTGACCCGCACCTCCGGAAACACTGAACCCCCATGCCGAAAACAGTCCCCCCCCCTCCCCTGCGGACACCTGAACCACCCCCCCCCCCCCACGGACAAAACCCTGAACCCCCCCTCCCCAGAACAACTGACCCCCCCCTGCTGACACAATGACCCCCCCTGCTGACACAATGACCCCCTCCCTCCCTCTCCTGATTTTGACACACTGACCCCCTCCCTCCCCCTCAGTGATGACACACTGACCCCCTCCCTCCCCTCTCCCTGCAGACACACTGAACCCCCCCTCCGGACACACTGAACTCCCCCCTGCTGACACAATGACCTCCCTGATGACACACTGACCCCTCCCTCCCCCTCTCCCTGATGACACACTGACACCCTCCCTCCCCCTCTCCCTGATGACACACTGACCCCCCCTCCCCCTCTCCTGATGACCACACTGACCCCCCTCCCTCCCCTCTCCCTACTGACACACTGACCCCCTACCCCTCCCCTGCAGACACACTGAACCCACCCCCCACCCCCGGGAAAAAGAAAAAGAAGTTCACCTTTCCTGGTTCCCCCGGAGCAGCGCCTGCAGCTGTCTTCGGCCTGGGCCTCCCGTACGCGCCGGCTCTGAAGCCGGCACACGTGATCCGATGACGTCATCATGTGCGCCGGCTTCAGAGCCGTCGCATACCCTGCAGAGCGCTGCATCGTGGGAACCGGGACAGGTGAGTTTTAGATTCTGCCTCTATGCTGCGCTCCCGACCAGCGCAGCATAGAGGCAGAAAAGTGATCGATCCGGATGGTGATCAATTGTACCAGTGTCTTATAGCGACACTGGTACAATTGATCCGGGGGCCCGAGTGGGCCCCTCCAGTACCCCGGGGCCCCGGCACTTGCCCGGGTGCTGGCGCCGGGCCTGTTTTAGATCAATGAGGTTCTACTGGGAACCCTAGCGATCACGGGACTAAATGTCCACCTGGGATTAAGCCTTTGGTGTAAAGAGGTTGCAGAGCTACGTTATTCTTTACCTAGTGCTATATTAAAGTGCTCTGGCCAAACACCCATACCCCAAGGCATATGCACCTTAAAGGAAATCTACCATTTGTTTTTAGCCATTGTGATCCAAATATACCTTGAGAAAGCTGTAGCTACACTGATGCAGAAACATATCTTGTTTTATCCCTGAACCAAGTGGTTTTGCTGAAAAAAACAATGATAAAATTCAGGACCTTGGGAAAGGTGGGTGCAGATTGTCTGTAGTTCATAAACACGGAGTTTCCTGATCTGTCCAGACAGAACTAATCAACTTGAGCTGGATGACTCATACATATATTACTTCTGCCTGTCAGGGACAATACAGTGAATACAGAGCCGGAGCAACCACAGGAGCAACAGAGCCTCATTGTCATAATTTTATAATAGTTTTTACAGCAAAACCACTCAGTTCAAGGGTTATAAAACTGCACACTTCCTGGGTGTCTCCTGACAAACAGAAAGTACTAGGCTGTGACCCCTCTAACCAGTGATGGGCAAGACTTTTCTGTATTTCCGGGCATTCAGTCCATTGGATAACATTAACGCCACAACTTGAGCTGCAGCCTCAGACCGAGCAGTGAGCAAGAGTGGACCGGCCATGAAGCAAGTTGAGCCTCTTGCCTCAGGTAGCAACGACTGCAGGAACGAGGAAGCAGCATTAGGGTCACAGTCACATGCCACAAAGGAGGATCAGACAGTTAAAATAGCATCTATTCATACCTGATGTCAGCACAGATTGGAGGGAGGGGAGCAACATGTAATAGTTGAGCGTGTAGGTTCACCTTGGGCAGCGAGTACTGTTTCATTGAGTTATTATGTTTGGGATTCCTGTGGCTTTTTAGTTTCCAGCCCTACGACAGACAGGAAGTTCAAACGGTCAAGGTCCCCAGTTTGGCCAATGAATGACCTCCGTAGACCATGGGCCATCACTTCCTCTAACCACAGCATGTAACTTCCTTTGTTGTCCCAAGGTCTAAGGATGCCACTCGTTGGCTAAAGTTGGTCCAATTCCCTAGTGAGCTCTCCCTTTTCTTCTACCACACCGTCCCCCTGATGAAAGCCCCTGAATCAGGTCCTTAAGCATTAACAAAAATGTACATTCTAACCAGATAATACACAACACTGTCCCAATGAGCAAATCCATGTGACTATAAAATAGTCAGGAATATAAAATGTAAATGTTGCAATCTCCGAGGTCCCCCGAGAATATCTCTGACAAATGTAACTGTAATTTTAGGTGGAGCATAGGGGGCCAAGTCTAAGAGCCAAAGTTTGGAGAGCTTGTTTTCCCTTCCTCTGATCAAATTATCCCCCTGAGATGGTGTGTAGGTTTCTCGCTGATGTTTCCTGGTATCTGTAAACACTTGGTATGTTAATCTGTATGTAGCTTTCCTCTCCATTTCACCCTGACATGAAGCAGACATGCTGATTGCTAGTGGCGGAGCCTCATCCCCTCCAAGAGGTGAGTAATGCTGCGCCGCAATCTGCTATTTAGTTCAGCCGCATCCTCCACCTGTATCATTATGCTGTAATTCCCAAGAAGTGAGCAGTTAGGTTCTATGTAACCTTTATTTCAGCTATTGTTAGCACTTCTGTATGTCACGGCAGGACTCGGAGATTTAATGTTGGATCTTCAATCCTAATAGGGAATTTTAATTATTCCCCTAACACTCCTCAACCAAAAGCCGGAGAATTATACGTGCCGTGTATATACATAACCTCCTGCTCTTTTGCTAACATTTGTTATCGGGAATAAAAAAAAAAATCATATGTATATATATATGTGTGTAACCCAATGCCACAAAAGCAGCTGTAAAGCAGAGCGGAATATTCCTGGCATCATTAATTATAGTTATAGTTATCGCTGCCCTTGTTTTCTCCTTATGGTTAGTAAATAAATAGTTTAGTAAAGAAGTGTGATTTATATTCCATTTTAACCCACACGGAGCTAGAAAAACAAATATTATGAATATTGTGCCTATAGTATGGGATGGGTATATCATATATTAAACCTTTATGAAATATGATGCACTTGTACGGAACTGGAGGGAGATATTTTTTGCATGTATATCATCAGAGGTGTAATTTGAGGAGGCATACATGATTTTTCATAGAGAAGGAATAGCACTATAGATAATACATTATCATTATCAAATGGGTTACAGTAGCTTTAAGTTACACCTTTGCATATAACACATTTCCTGAGCTATCAATACTTTTCACTTTGGCATCCAAGATGACTATTAGGCTCTCTATTGTCATCCTCCGGTCACACCTCCACACATGGAAGTCCTGTGTTCCGTCACCGGGGCAAAGCTCTATTCCACACTGCCTCAGCCCGGCTTGCACCAGTGCCTTGCCCTGGTAAGGGGATTCTATGAAAGCTGTAAACAAACCGTTTAGCCGTGCACCACTTCCACAAGTCCGGCAGGGGCAAGAGGGTTTCTCCCGGTTACACTTGTCACCCTGGAAGCAGCCACCTTCAGTGCCATGTACATGCCCTCAGACTTTAGCCGAGGACCAGGTCCATGAGTCCAGGTGAGCGAGTGTGCAGCACCCATTGACGCTCGATGGCCTCAGCCTCCACAGCACATCACCGGGGCAAGGCACTATACCAGTGGTGGCGAACCTATGGCACGGGTGCCAGAGGGGGCACTCAGAGCCCTCTTTATGGGCACCCTTGCCAGACAGGACTCTAGGCCTCTTGCAGTCCCAGGCAGCCCAGGACCCGAGAAGGTAGCTACAATGATAATCCAAACTTCTTCTCCTTCTTTCTACTTTAATGGTGTCCTCGGGTGCTTATACAATTTAAACCTGTGAAAGAGCAGGTAGTAATAAGTTACTGCTAAATTGGCACTCTGCGAAAAATACGTGGGTTTTGGTTGAAGTTTGGGCACTCAGCGTCTAAAGGGTTTGCCATCACTGCACTAGACCATGCCGTCAGAGGTGCACTCTCGCCCGCTATACATTCTGACATCCTCCGGTCGCACCTCCACACATGGAAGTCCTGTGTTCCTTCATAGGGACAAAGCTCTCTTCCATGCCGTCTTAGCCTGGGTTGCACCAATGCCGAGGGCCTCTACATTCTCCATGACTGCTGTACATAACTGCATAAATGCCTGAGCCTTGCTCTTTATTAGTAATCTTTCCTACTGAGTGTATGTGAGTGATTGATTGACTGACACACACTCTATCGCTCTGTTCCTCCACCCAAGGTGCATGCAGAACCTTGGGTGGTCTTCTCTGCCCATCTGAAAGCAAATAACCTAATTAAGCTATAGAGTGTTACAACTAACATCGTCGGTGGTTTGGTTGAGCTCCCTCAAGCCGCAATATTTGGGACGAATTTGGCAGGTCGGATCCTCAGATACAAACATGGACATCAGCAAGAAGTCTGTGTTCGAGTATGGCATTCAACCAAACGTTTCTCAGTTATCTCTTGCGGGACACGTGGTGCCTTGGTTTTATCATAGAGAAGGAATAGACCTATATTGTTGCTTTTTGAAGCAATCAGCTAATCAAAGACCTGACTTATCAAAACATAATTTCATCTATATATAGGAGAATACAAGAATCGGCATGAGTGGAATTGGATATTATTTTGCCCTATGGGGCTAAGAATTGAATAAATGGAACTTTTCTGCAAAGATACAATACCTATCAATTCTGCCCCATAAGAAGCCACACATAACATGGCATGACATTATCGTGTGTTGTACCAAACGACAAACTCAGACCATCTGCATGTGCTGTGTAATGTACATGCATCCATTCTTTAATGATTTATGAAGCCTCCATCACTCCCGGTATATAGGGTATTCGATGGGATCAATGGATGCATCCAGCTTTAATAAATAGTTAAACAGAAAGCCATTCATTGGGAATTTGGAAGAGAACAATTCACATATTCTCTATGAAGGTAGAATTGCCATCGCCATCGAGCTCATGAATAATTTATCCTAAGCAGGGAAAAAAAAAATTCTGAGCCCATATAATGGTCTGAAAGTTTTACTGGTTTAATGAAAAGTAATATTTTAAGAACTAAACTTGCAAAAGATAATGGCGCAATTTCGTGTCCTTTTTATCTTCAAGTGTATAAAAAATGGATACTCTTATGTCTAGGTGTGCCTGGCTGTATGAAAATTCAATGCAAATAAGTCTTCACCCCTGTGGTACTTGCAACTGTTTTCTCTTTGATAACCCAATTATTGTCTCAAGAGCTGTGTCAATTGCTTCAGCGATCTCTTCTTCAACAAATCACTCCTGTAACCTCAAGCATTTTCCATTTGATTCTGCCATTTTTGACAGTTCAAAGCAATCAGAGACGGCCTCACAAGGATCGGGATTGATTTTATGTACTTGCTTATCATGTTAATTCCTTGAAAATCAGCCTTTTCATCCTTCTGTCTGATTATTGCTGTTAGAAAAGACTAAGAAATGGAGAAGATCAAACAGGGCAGTTATAGGTAATATTATTGTCTGGGCCCCATCTCCAAATAGGATGTGAAATGACACAACGACCCCAAAACTGGCGGAAACTTTACTCTACTTGACTGAGGACCCAAGCAGCTAATTTTTGGTGTACCCAATTATTTTTTTGGTAAGTTTGATGGCTCATTGTTACCTGGTCTTAAAGTGTCATTTTTTTAACACAATGGGGCACATTTACTTACCCGGTCCATTCACGTTCCAACGGTGGCTTCTCCGACAAGTGTTCGGGTCTTCCGGCGATTCATGAAGGTCCTGCACCCGATGTCCACCAGGTGTCGCTGCTGCGCCGAAGTCCGCCGAGGTGCCCCGGAGTTCTTCGTCTTCATCGTAGTGCATGTGAGTATGGCCCATGCGACCAATTTTTTTTTTTTAATGCGGCGGTTTTTCCGAATCCGTCAGGTTTTCGTTCGGCCACGCCCCCGATTTCCATCGCATGCATGCCAGCGGCGATGCACCACAAACCGATCGCGTGCGCCAAAATCCCGGGGCAATTCAGGCAAAATCGGCTCAAATCGGAAATATTCGGGTAACACGTCGGGAAAACGCGAATCGGGCCCTTAGTAAATGACCCCCAATATGTGAACCTTAAAGAGGGTTATTCAACCTTTTTCAAGGTAAGGCCGCCTTTACACTTTATATAGCGCGGAATAAGAAAACGAACTCCTGGTACTGTGATAAAACTTCTATTTTTTATCGATCCATATTTTAAAAATCTTTAATATTGCACCAATGAGACCAGCTGACGCTTTTTGAGCATCAAGTGCTCTTAGTTGTAATCACAGTCCAAGAGCACTTGATGCTTGAAACGTTTCAGTTGGTTTCATTGGTGCGATATGGAAGATTTTTAAAATATTGACCAATAAAAAATGAAGTTTTATCCCAGTACCGGGAGTTGATTTTCTTAGTTGGAGTACGAGTGCGGATTCAACTGCCCATTGTATAGTGAAGTACGGACAGACTCATGGGGATTGGTTTAAAGGTGGAGACGGGTGAGCTGTAGTGATTATCATAGCTCCAAATGTTTAATTACCCAAAAACTCTCTTTTCTGACTCCATTTTACTCATTTTATTGGATTATCTGATTTCTCATGACCAGATGGACTTGGTAGCTGAATTCCAACCACATCCTGCCTAATATCTGTCTCGGAGTAGAGTGAGGAAAGAGTGGGCAGGGCCTTTCCTTCTTGACACGAAACTCTATAACAAAGTAAAAATTGTCATTGCTATTGCGGTTCCTCGGTTCCTGCAGGGTTGGCCCATTACCGAGGGTTTCCATTTTGCATTAGACTGAAATTGATGATGTTAAAGCTCAAATAATTACTTATCCAATCACTGGCCTCAGCAGTTATGTGCCACTGAGGCTAGTGAATTAATGAGCACCTACACTGTACATTTGAAATCAATACTTCAAGCTTGAAGCCCATGAGAAACCTTCTGACTAGACCCGCACCCCAGGGGTAGAGGGATCTTTCGAGGATGTGTCACCTTCTTCCTGTTTATAAGTGCCCTAGTGGACTATATCAATATGAAAGCTAAAATGTGACTGTTATAAAGATAAAAACAAAAAAATAAAGTAGTTCAATGTTGATAAGTAAAACTAAAAAGTAATCGCATTAACAAGTGAGAGTCCCCGAATGGAACTGGGGCCAAAGTGCAAATGTCCAAAGAAAACACCAAACAAAAAAATCCTAAAAACAAATCAGGAATGATGGATCCCTATATTGGAAAGTCTCTCATCGCACTTTTCAGTGCTGGAAGTCGTCCATATAAGAGGTAAGGGACCTGTATACACACTAGGGCTCTGTACACACAGAGATGGAATCACTCTGCATTTTTTTCTTCCTCAATGTCCTGGGCTCACTGCATAAACTGAACAAGGAGGAACAGGCTCTAAGTTGCAGATCTATAGGACCAAAAATTAATTCAACCTTAGAGATCAAGTTTTTTTCATTTTTTTGTGTTTCCATTTTCCACAAGTTGTATCTTTTGGATTTTTCGATTTATAAAGCTCTATGAGAAAAACGTGAGAAAAATGTAACTTCCTAGTGGCACCATTTACTATTCTGCGCCATGTACTAGGAAGCTGGAAAAAAAACCAAATGTGGTGGATTGTGCACAAAGAAACCACGGTTGCACCACATTCTGATGGGCTTTATTTTACGGCTTTCAATGGGGTAATGATTTTTCCCCTTTATTCTTTGGGTCAGTACGATGATACCAAACATTGGCCTTGCATTGCTATGTTCTGACACCCGTAACTTTTTTAGACCTCAGTGTCCATAAGGTGTCTTTGTTTGCGGGAAGGGATGAAGTTTTCATTGATTTTATTTTGACAACTGTCCAAATTTTTATAGGAAAAAGTGGTTGTTTGGACACATTTAGGCGCTATTTTCCGTTAAGAGGTTCAGTACCGGAAATATTTGTTTTTATATTTTGATAAATTGGGGATTTTGGAACACAGTGAACATGAAGGTGTTTAACCCCTTAAGGACGGAGGGTTTTCCGGCTCATTTCTCACTCTCCAACTTCAAAAATCCATAACTTTTTCATTTTTACGTGTACAGACCTGTGTGAGGGCTTATTTTGTGCGTAACAAATTTTACTTTCCCGTAATGTTATTTATTTTAACATGCCGTGTACTGCGAAGCTGAAAAAAAATTCCAAATGTGGAAAAATTGAAAAAAAAAACGCACGTGCGTCACGTTCTTGTGGGCTCAGTTTTTACGACTTTCACTCTTCGCTCCAAATAACACACCTACTTTATTCTTTGGTTCGGTGCGATCGCGGTGATACCAAATTTATACAGGTTTTATTGTGTTTTAATACATTTTCAAAAATTAAACGAATGTGTACAAAAAAGAAAAAAAAATTTTTGCCATCTTCTGACGCTAATAACTTTTTCATACTTTGGCGCACGGAAATGTGTGAGGGGTCATTTTTTGCGAAATGAGGCGACGTTTTCATTGCTACCATTTTGAGGTCTGTGCGACATTTTGATCATTTTTTATTTCATTTTTTATGTTTTGTAAAAAGGTGTAAAAGTCGCATTTCGGACATTTGGGCGCCATTTCCCGCCTCGGAGGTCACCGCCGGCCGTAACCGTTTTTATATTTTGATAGATCGGGCATTTTGGGACGCGGTGATACCTAATATGTCTGTGATTTTTACTGTTTGTTATGTTTTATATCCGTTCTAGGGAAAGGGGGGTGATTTGAACTTTTAATATTTTATTAATTTTTTTTATTTTTTAAACTTTTTTTTTTCTTTTTTTTTTCACTATTTTTTAGACCATCTAGGGTACATTAACCCTAGATGATCAGATCGCTCCTACCATATACTGCAATACTACAGTATTACAATATATGGCGTTTTTGCAGGTCTTACATTACAATGAGCCACTGGCTCATTGTAACGAACCTGCATAAACCATGTAGCCTCGTGTCAAGAGAAGACCCGAGGCTACCATGGTAACCGATCGCCGCCCCCCGATGACGTTCGGGGGCGTGGCGATCGGAAAAAAGATGGCGGCGCCCGCGCGACTTTGCGGGCGGCGTTTAGAGGGTTAATAGCCGCGATCGGTGCAAGCACCGACCGCGGTTATTAGCGGTGGGGGTTTTGTGCAAAATGCAAAAACCCCCACCTCTGTATGAAGAGGACTCAGCCCATGAGCCCTCTTCATACATCCCTTATACCTCTGCGCCGTAGAGCTACGGCGCAGAGCGTTAAGGGGTTAAGATCTTACTTGTTTATTTGTTTTTTTATGTGTTCTATGGAAAAATGGGGTATGTTTTTTTGTTTCGTATTCTGTTCAACTTTTAAATTGTCGGACCCTTTTACATAGGTGGTCTAATCAGTAATGACCCATATGCAGCACTGTTAGGTGCCACTGTTGAGTTTGACCATGGCACCCAACAGGTTAACTTGCCGTGTATGGAGAGGGCAAGGTCAGTTAAAAAAACCCATTTGGCTTCTTCCAGGACATTTTGAGATTTCAATGTTGATAAGTGTAAAGGTATAGAAAATTCACAGGCTATAGCACAATTCTAAGCCAGACAGAACCCCCTGTTGTATCTGGCGGCACCAGAGGGGTGAGGACTTCACCACATGATAAATCCACCCCATTGCCAGTTTGCTACATCAAAACCCAGCAACATTTGCCTTCTAGTCAAAAAGGCATAATCTCCACAGAGGTCAGTATTATTTTACCACATCTTGTGTATGCTTCCAGTTTTAGGGACCAGTCCTGAAAAGTAAAAGGATGAGAGAGATAGAAAGAGTACAGAGATAATAGAATTAATATGGGGTATGGAAGTTCTCCGCCCTGAAGATAGTTTAAAACAAATATATTTATCATATGGAAGAGGAGAGGAGGTTCTACTATCACCATAGACAGGGGGCATCCTCTACACCTAGAGGAGAGGAGGTTCTACTATCACCATAGACAGGGGGCATCCTCTACACCCAGAGGAGAGGAGGTTCTACCATCACCATAGACAGGGGGCATCCTCTACACCTAGAGGAGAGGAGGTTCTACCATCACCATAGACAGGGGACATCCTCTACACCTAGAGGAGAGGAGGTTCTACCATCATCATAGACAGGGGACATCCTCTACACCTAGAGGAGAGGAGGTTCTACTATCACCATAGACAGGAGGCATCCTCTACACCTAGAGGAGAGGAGGTTCTACCATCACCATAGACAGGGGCATCCTCTTACACTAGAGGGGTTGGAGAGTTCTACCATTATCATAGACAGGGGGCATCCTACTACACCTAGAGGAGAGGAGGCTCTAACATCACCATAGACGAGGCACTCCTCTACACCTAGAGTAGAGGAGGTTATACCATCACATATAGACAGAGGGCATCCCTTCTCACCTAGAGAGGAGGCTCTATACATCATCACCATAGACAGGGGCATCCTCTACACCTAGAGTAAGAGGAGGTTCTAAACCATCACACATAGACAGAGGCATCCTCTCACCTAGAGGAGAGGAGGCTCTAACTCACCATAGACAGGAGGCATCCTCTACACCTAGAGGAAGAGGTTCATCATCACATAGACGGGGCATCCTCTACACCTACAGAGGGGAGCTTTTACCATCACCATAGACAGCGGACATCCTCTACACCTAGAGGAGAGGAGTTCTACCTCACCATAGACAGGGGCATCCTCTACACCTAAGAAAGGAGGATCTACCATCACCATAGACGGGGGCATCCTCTACACTAGAGAGAGAGGTTCTAACCATCACCATAGCCAGGGGGCATCCTCTACACCCTAGAGAAGGAGGTCTACATCACCATAGACAGGGGACATCCTCTTCACCTAGAGGAGAGGAGGTTATAACCATCTCCATAGACAGGGGCATCCTCTACACCTAAGGAGAGGAAGTTCTACTACCATTTTTATGACACGGCCATCCTCTACAACCTAGAGAGAGGAGGTTCTACCATCACCATAGACAAGGGGGCATCCTCTACACCTAGAGGAGAGAGGTTCTACCATCACCATAGACAGGGGGCATCCTCTACACCTAGAGGAGAGAAGGTGCTACAATCACCATAGACAGGAGGTGTCCTCTACACCTAAAGGAGAGGTGATTCTACCAACACCATAGACAGAGAACATCCTTCACTTTTTGAGGAGAGACGGTTCCACCATCACTGTGGATAGGTGACATCCTCTATACCTAGAACAGAAGTGGTTCTACCATCACCATAGACAGGGGGCATCCTCTACACCTCGAGGAGAGGTGGTTCTCCCATCACCATAGACAGGGGGCATCCTCTACACCTAGGAGAGGCGGTTTCTACCTCACCATAGACAGGGGCATCCTCTACCCTAAGGGAAGGAGGTGCTACCATCACCATAGACAGGGGGCATCCTCTACACCTAGAGGAGAGAGGTGCTACCATCACCCTAGAACAGGGGACATCCCTCTCAACACTAGAGGAGAGGAATTCTATCATCACCATAGACAGGGAGACAATCCTCTCCATACTAGAGGAGAGGAGGTTTCTACCATCACCATAGACAGGGGCATCCTCTCCACTAAGGAGAGTTCTACCATCATCATAGACGGGGCATCCTCTACACCTAGAGGAGAGGAGGCTCTAACATCACCATAACAGGAGGCATCCTCTACAACCTATAAAGGAGGTTATACCATCACCACTAGACAGAGGGCATCCTCTTCACCTAGAGGAGAGAGGCTCTAACATCACCATAGACAGTAGGCAATCCTCTAACACTAGAGTTAGAGGAGGTTTCTACCATCACCATAGACAGAGGCATTCTCTGCACCTAGAGGAAAAGAGGTCTACTTCATCACATAGACAGGGGGCATCCTCTACACCTACAGGAGGGGAGCTTTTAAATTACCATCACCATAGACAGGGGAATCCTCTACACCTAGAGGAGAGGAGGTTTACCATCACCAAGACAGGGCATCCTCTACCCTAGAGGAGAGGAGTTTCTACCATCACCATAGACAGGGGCATCTCTAACAACTAGAGAGAGAGGTTCTACACATCACCATAGACAGGGGACATCCTCTTCACCTAGAGGAGAGGGTTAACCCATCTCCATGACAGGGGGCATCCTCTACACCTAGAGAGAGGAAGTTCTAACCATTTTAGAGACAACGGCCATCCTCTACACTAGAGGAAGGAGGTTTCTACATCACCATAAACAGGGGGCATCCTCTACACCTAAGGAGAGGAGGTTCTACCATCACCATAGACAGGGGGCATCCTCTACAACCTGAAGGAGAAGTGCTAAATCACCATAGACAGGAGGTGTCCTCTACACCTAAAGGAGAGGTGATTCTACCAACACCATAGACAGAGAACATCCTTCACTTTTTGAGGAGAGACGGTTCCACCATCACTGTGGATAGGTGACATCCTCTATACCTAGAACAGAAGTGGTTCTACCATCACCATAGACAGGGGGGCTACCTCTCACCTAGAGGAGAGGTATGTTCTCCCATCACCATAGACGGGGGCATCCTCTACACCTATAGGAGAGCGTCATCTCACAACCATCCCATAGACAGGCATCCTCAACCCTAAAGGAAGAGGAGGTGCTACCACCCCATAGCATGTGGATCCTCTACACCTAGAGGAGAGAGGGTGCTACCATCACCTATAGACGATGGGGCATCCTCTACACCAGAGAGGAGATGCTACCATCCACATAGACAGGGGACATCCTCTACACCTAGGAGAGGAGATTCATATCTCACCATAGACAGGGGACATCTTCTACACTAGAGGAGAGGAGGTTCTAAAAACACACCTATAGACAGGGGGCATCCTCTACACCTAGGGAGAGAGTGGTTCTACCATCACCATATACAGGGGCACATCTACACCTAGAGAGAGGAGGTTATACCATCTCCATGACAGGGGCATCCTCTACACATAGAGGACAGAGGGTTATACCATCCCCATAGACAGGGGGCATCCTCTATACCTAGAGGAGAGAATGTGCTACATCACCATAGACAGGGGCACTCCTCTACACCTAGAGGAGAGAGGAGGTTCTACCATCCACCATAGACAGGGGGCATCCTCTAACCTGATAGAGAGGAGGTGCTACCATCACCTAGACAGGGGCATCCTCTAACACCTAAGGAGAGAGGTTCTACCACACCATAGACAGGGGGATATTGTCTACATTTAGAGGAAGTAGGTTATAACCACACTCCTTAGACAGGGGCATCATCTACACCTAAGGAGTAGGGATTATACCATCACCATAGACAAGGCATCCTCTACACCTAGAGGAGGAGGTTCTACCATCACCATAGACGGGGACATCCTCTACACCTAGAGGAGAGGAGATCTACCATCACCATAGAAAGGGTATTCTCTACACCTAGAGGAGAGGAGGCTTTACCATCACCATAGACAGGGGGCATCCTCTACACCTAAGGAGAGATGGTTCTACACCATCACCATAACAGGGGGCATCCTCACACCTAGAGGAGGGAGGTTATACCATCACCATAGACAGGGGCATCCTCTATACTAGAGGAGAGGAGGTGCTACCATCACCATAGACGGGGGCATCCTCTACACCTAAGGAAATGGTGCTACATCTCACCATAGACAGGGGATATTGCTACATTTCGAGGAAGTAGGTTTTACCATCACCTTAGACAGGGGGGCATCATCTACACCTAGAGGAGAGGAGTTATACCATCACCATAGACAAGGGCATCCTCTACACCTAGAGGAGAGAGGTTCTACCATCACCTAGACAGGGGACATCCTCTACACCTAGAGGAGAGGAGATTCTACCATCACCTAGACAGTGTATCTCTCACCCCTAGAGGAGGCTTACCATCACCATAGACAGGGGGCATCCTCTACACTAGAGAGAGATGGTTCATACACCATCACATACAGGGGCATCCTCTACACCTAGAGGAGAGGAGGTTATATACCATCGCCATAGACAGGGGGCATCCTCTACACCAGAGAGAGAGTTCTACCATCACCATATACAGGGGGCATCCTCTATACCTAGAGGAGAGAGTGCTACCATCACCATAGACAGGGGGGCATCCTCTACACCTAGAGGAGAGATGTGCTACCATCTCCATAGACAGGGGGAACATCCTCTTCACCTAGATGAGAGAAGGTTCTTACATCCCCTAACAGGGGGCATCCTCTACACCTAAGGAGAGGAGGTTCTACTATCTATCACCATAGACAGGGGCATACTTTACACCTAGGAGGAGGAGGTTCACCATCACCATAGACAGAGGGGCATCCTCTACACTAGAGGAGAGGAGTTCTTACCATCACCATAGACAGGGGACACCTCTACACCTAAGGCAAGGAGGTTCTACTTCACCATAGACAGGGGGCATCCTCTACCCTAGAGGAGAGGAGGTTCTACCATCACCATAGACAGGGGGCTCCTCTCTAAACCTGAGAGAGGAGGTTCTACCATCACCATAGACAGGGGGCATCCTCTACACCCTAGAGGAGTTGTCTACATCACCATAGACAGGGTTCCTCTACACCTAAGAGAGGAGGCTCTAACATCACCATAGACAGAGGCATCCTCTACACCTAGAGGAGAGAGGTTCTACCATCACCATAGACAGGGGGCATCCTCTACAATCCTAGGGAGAGGAGGTTCTATCTAAACCATCACCATAGACAGAGGGCATCCTCTACACCTAGAGGAGAGGAGGTTCTACCATCACCATAGACAGGAGGCATCCCCTACACCTAGAGGAGAGGAGGATCTACCATCACCATAGACAGGAGGCATTCTCTACACCTAGAGGAGAGGAGGTTCTACCATCACCATAGACAGGGGGCATCCTCTACACCTAGAGGAGAGGAAGTTCTACCATCACCATAGACAGGGGGGGCATCATCTACACCTAGAGGAGAGGAGGTTTTACCTTCACTATACAATGGAATACTTTACTGTAAGAGCAATGAGATTGTGTAACTCACTGTCCCAGAAGGTTGTTATGGCAGATACTTTCTTGAAATCAAAAATATCACATGTTATGGGAAGAAAACATTAATTTAATCTTATTTGTTTGACTTGATAGACATGTATCTTTTTCCAACCTTATCTACTATGATAATATGATAGAAAGATTATCAACAGAACTAATACGATGTGTTGTGGCTACTGCTGAGGGTGTGGTGTACTTCAAAAGGCTTTACAAAACACCAAAGATAGAAAGTTTTATGAAAAACTCCCTCAGGTATTCCCCAGATATAACTAAATTCTTATTGACCCCCTCATAACTATAGTATCCAGTTATGGCTCCAAAGCTGCAGCAGAAGACAAGCATATTTGAAGCAGATTGGGAACCAATAACTTGATGCTGGCGGGGTTCGGGTCAGTGGACCCCTGGACCACCTCAGGAGATGGTACTAGCTGACACCTGGGACCGGAGTCTAAAAGGCACCTGGTTTTCACCAGAGCCCGCCGCAAAGTGAAATGGTCTTGCTGCGGCGGGGTGCCACAAGGTCATTCCAGAGGTGTGACTAGCCCGCGGTGGCAGCCGAGGAAGAGGTACAGAAACGGAGTCCAGTCACAGGTCAGGAACAGGCATGAAGTCAGGGCATGCGGCAGAGATGCAAGGTAACAGGTCAGAGGTCACAACAGGAATACAGGCAGAACAGAACATGGAACAAGCGCAGGGAACAGGAAGCTTTCTCTAAGGCAAAGAGCTCAAAGATACGGCAGGGAATCCTGGGAACAGCTGGCCCTTATGGAAACCCCGGAGTACCAGTGCCAATAAGCGGTGCTTGGGCCATTTAAATCTTCGAGTGCCCATGCGTGTGCGCCCTAGAGATCAGGGACGCGCGCGCGGCCTAGTCGGTAGAAGAGCAGGATCTCGGAGAGGTAAGAGCAGGCCAGGGCCCCGCCAAGGAGAGGGGCACAGGTGTGCACGCGATCCGTGACGTGGATCACGGGGGCACCAGTGACAGATGCTAGCCTTTTGGGTCATGTTAGAGGAGCAACTAACACAGAATAATAGAATAAACCCCTATCTTATTTATTCTATATAAAACTTTCAAGCTTCCCCAAGTGTCATCTCTCAACTCACCCAACCTACTATTATAATAAAAGACCCCTGTCCATTTTGTAGATTTCCCTCCAAAATCTTAGTAGACAACCATACTATGCTACGGCCATACTCCTCTTAGCAACATCACACAAAATGAGGCAACTATTCAGTTATCCCCAGATTCCAATCCCATCTACTAGTTCATATAAGGGCCATTACTTACTGGCATCACAAAATCATCTCTGGGCATGACTTTTATTTATGGTCGTTAGAAAGTTGACTCATTCTAATATTTCAGAATTACCTTATTCCAATATTAAGTATTATACTGCCAGTTGGTCCAACATTTTCCAGAAGTATTAACTTGAGTTGACATTGAAGAGGCTTTATGTTCTCAGGGTCTTTGTTTGAAAGCAAGTTTCCACAAATGGTGGTTTCTAATGCGGGACACCCTAGAAAAAAAGTTAGTCACAACCAGGCCTGCTGCTATCCATTAATGGTATATTTGTTGTGGCATTAATAGATATACAGGCGGTCCCCTACTTTAGAACACCCGACTTACAGACGACCCCTAGTTACAAACGGTCTCCTGGATGTTGGTAATTTACTGTACTTTAGCCTTAGGCTATAATAAACAGTTATCAGACCTGTCTGAAATTAAGCTATAGGGTGCATTCATGTAGTATATGTCCCCATAGACGGCAATGGCGGCCTGGCGTCTGTACGGTACCACAGATGTGTGGCACTGATCCGTGCCATACACCGAAAAAGATAGAGCATGCTCTATCTTTTTGCAAATGTGTGGCCCTGCCACTGTTTTCTATGGTGGGAGGAGGGCGGACATACTGCGTGTGAATGTACCCAATCCTGGTTCTTGTGACAACCCAACATTTTTAAAGTCTAATTGTCACAGAGACCAAAAAATTGGGATACAATTATAAAATATACAGTTCCGACTTACATACAAATTCAACTTAAAAACAAACCTACAGAACCTATCCTGTACGTTACATAGGGACTGCCTGTTTGGGATTTCATCACTTTCTGACCTCTTGGATTATAATGGAAAAAAGTTTTGCAGCTCTGATTCAGAATCAACAAGATCCTTCTCGTCCAGGCATTACCAAGGCCACCCAATCCGTTAATGGAACAAGGACAGCCAAGTGCTCAAAGACCTTGAAGTACCTAGAGAAAAGACCCCAACCAATCATAAAATTAAGTCAAATCCTATTAAGCATTTCCTATTGATATGAAGTACCCAGGTAATAAATGGTGAAAATACTCTATTGAAGGTAAAAATAAACTCATGGGGGGGGGGGGGGGATTTAACAGGGCTATTGAGCCAGTTTTCTGTAGTACAGGCCCTACAAGTCCCATTTGATTTATCAGCAGACGGGAAATACATATTATACTGTACAATGGGCAGCATAGTATGTATATAATTGTCCACATCCTCCATTATTCAGTGTGTCAGGTTGGCTCACCGGGCCCCCTGATTGTGCAGGCCCCAGAGAAGCTGCTATGGCTGCTACCACTGTAATTACGTCACTGGTTTACTCTGTGTCTGTGTTGTAGCCAGGAGTTGCTACTGCTTCTGGTTCCCATGCAGGGCTTGGTGTCTCTATGATAGCATCATAGAGAAGGTTAACCTCCCCCCCATACAACTTGATGATAGACCATCGATAGTTATTAGTCAAAAACCTTGTAAATCTCTCGATGGGTAATTTTTGTAAATGTATTTTAATTTTTTTGCCAACCGCTCTGTGTTCTAAGCCAATCCCATCATCAAATAAAGTGATACATTAGAAAAGAAAAGAAAATGATTTGGTCCGGGGGCGATTAAGACTCGGTGTTCAGAAGTCGTTCTTTCTTCTACGTTTAGCCGTAGACGCTGGCACGAGAGATCCGGTATATTTTATGATAAACACGTCCAAGTCAAAGAAACATTAATGAAGCAATTCCCCAAATAAAACCGACCCCTCATATCTGAATTGCAGCAGAGAGAGAGAAAGTGGGGTCTTTGTAGTTTAATCAAGATCAGACGACTTGTTTTTTGAGCGTCTGTCATCTTTAATTTTACGGCACTTCATTTCAGAGTTGGGACAACCGGGGTCACATGCAATTAAAACCCAGGCAAGATTTGTCTTGTGAAATCTGCACATAAAAAGTAATGTGCTACTTCATTTTAACTTTTTTTTTCCACTGAACTCCGGCAAAGTCACTAATTACTTCCCCCCCCCCCTCTTGTCACCTTTTTCAATATAGCGCCTGTGATTTTTTTTTATTTTTATTCTTCCTTTTTTAATTTTTTAATTTTTTTGGATTTTTGATTCTTGCCCACCAACGCGGACAAGTTTTTTTTTTCGAATTTTCATATCAAACGTTACGGCCGTCGATAACAGAGGGAATCGGGAGAATGAGGAGAAGATTGAAGTTTTTTTTTAAAAAGAAATACATTTTTAAATACATCTAAGCCCTTCTTAAATTAAGAACTCTATTGGATGAAGAGATACAAAAAGCCATTAATCTGCTTAACCGGGGGGCAGGTAGGAATCCAGATCTGCGAATGACTCATAAACGAAGAGGGTTTAATGCGATATCGGGACAAAACGACTTAAATTTATCAGTTAGACGGAAATGTAGGGAATCAGTTTCGGGCTCGTTTTATACCTAGATGACAGCCGATTCGTCACGGTGATCGGTAAATTGCAAAGACCCTTATTAACCTTATTGGTAAGGAGCTTAAAGGTTCATTGAATGCACAAAATAGACTTTGCTCATAGTCATGGCTGATACTTTGCAAAGAAAAAAAACCCTTAAGAGTCGCATCGCAATCTCCCGTTCAAGTACTGCGCTAATTTAAGTGCGGCCGAGGGAGCCATAGAGCGGGGAATAATAGGAATCCGTGTGAGGGCCGTAGCTTTAAGCCTCGACGTCTCGAGCACCTGGAGAACGTCTTAAGAGTTTTGCTCTTTTGAAGAATTTTTTTTTTCGGAAACCACGTTTTTTTGTTTTTTTTTCTCGTGAGTAACCGGGGGGGGATTATTTTTGGATACTTGTCCAAAAGAGTTATGTCTACAGCAATTTCCATCCCATGCCGCTAATTAACCTTATTGTATGCAGGAAACGGTGGGTTTAATACCTGCATTCCTTCTGTAACGCCGAGTACGATGAGATCGGGTGTGAAATCTCGTTAGCGTTTGCTGTTTTTGAAGTCATTTTGAAGTTTCCACTGTGACCTTAGAACTGATGGCCGCGAGATGTTAAGCCGCCATTCTTTGGGCTTTTTCACATCCATCATTTTCACTTTATTTTTTTTGGGTGTTAGGTCTCACCTGGACTTTCTGGCACTCGGATATTTATTATGGAGGAAGACGGAGAAAAATTCTCTAAAGTCTCTCAGATGGGGGATTTACAACAACATCTTCAAAGCCACGGCAGAAAGTAAATGATAGATTATAAAATACAGAATCCAAAAATAAATTGTTAGAAGATGCAGCCAGATGCACCGATGGATCCTATTATCTCTTTATAGGATTTATGTCTCCATTTATGTGAAGTGTAACTATAACCTTTATTTACCTGCAGGAGCAGCCAGATCTGACTGACTAATATCTTATGGCCAACGGACATCTGCAACCGCCATATGTAGCCTGGAGGTAAAAACGTATCAGCAACTCCTCATCCCCAGGGAGTCAAAAGATCTTCCCATCTAGCTTTATGGCTTTACTTCAGTTCCCTTCTTTCTTTACATCTATCTATCTCCTATCTATCTATCTATCTATCTCCTATCTATCTATCTCCTATCTATCTATCTATCTATCTATCTATCTATCTATCTATCTCCTATCTATCTATCTATCTCATATCTATCTATCTCCTATCTATCTATCTATCTATCTATCTATCTATCTATCTATCTATCTCCTATTTATCTATCTATCTATCTATCTATCTATCTATCTATCTATCCATCTATCTATCTATCTATCTATCTATCTATCTATCCATCTATCTATCTATCTTGTATCTATCTATCTATCTATCTATCTATCTATCTTGTATCTATCTATCTTGTTTCTATCTATCTATCTATCTATCTCCTATTTATCTATCTATCTATCTATCTATCTATCTATCTATCTATCTATCCATCTATCTATCTATCTATCTATCTCATATCTATCTATCTATCTATCTATCTATCTATCTCCTATCTATCTATCTATCTATCTATCTATCTATCTATCTATCTTCTATCTATCTTCTATCTATCTATCTCCTATCTATCTATCTTGTATCTATCTATCTATCTCCTATCTATCTATCTATCTATCTCCTATCTATCTATCTATCTATCTATCTATCTATTATCTATCTATCAATCATCTATCTATCTATCTATCTATCTATCTATCTATCTATCTATCTATCTAGTAGAGTCTCAGTCACTAGTACAGTTCATCAAAGGGAATATTACCTGCAATGATCCATTAGCGCCACTACAATACAGGTGGAGCTGTCTGTACCAGTCAGTAGTGTGATACAACATAATGGGGTGCCCCAATAATCTCTATAGGACCTACTATATCTGTAGGCCAAATGCAAAGTTATCCAACAGCTATTCCTCATCTACCCCCAAAACACATGCATACTCAGCACAGCCAACAGACACCCTCAGACTTTTGGCACAAAATTGCCTGTTTTGCATATTTTGTTGTCGACGAAGATAGAAGTTAATGAGTTATTCCACGTTACCGTCATAGTAGTCAAATCCTATTAAAGTCTGGATCCAATTGGACTTCTTAAAGGGTATGTCCAAGCATAGGGTTAAGGTGATAATCGATGAGAGTGTGGAATCACCATGAAAGGAGAAGGAAGCAATATCTCCATCTTTATGGGTAGTGGTGTGTCCCTCGTACAGTTATCAAAGTGATTAGTGGTGCCTGCAATGATCCATTATGGCCACTACACTACAGGGGAGCTCTATATGACCTACCATAGCGGTTGCGCAAATACAAGTTATCCAACAGCTATTCCTCATCTACCTCCAAAACACATGCATACTCAGCAAAACAACCGACACCCTCAGACTTTTGGCAACAAAATTTGCCGTTTTTTTGCCCATTTTTCTGTCGTTGTGAAAGTAGAAGTTAATTTTTAACTGCAAATATTGCGCCTTGTGGTCTCCACTAAAATTCTGCATATTATGAAAAGTGTTTAAAACCTAGAAATATTTGGTATCACCAAGATCCGTTAGTCAACAGGACAAAACTCAAAAATTAAAATTCCTGGAGTTTTTAAAAATATCCTGAGTTTTCTCAAGGACTATTTCATATGTGTCCTTTACACCTTTTGGTACTTAGAAAACAATACAATTCATCCTGCAAAAACAAGCCCTCACATGGCTGTAATGGAAATATAAACTATTATGGTTCTCAGATTCATCAAATAAAAAATTCTACTGATCCTAAAGACCTGGTTCTGAACCGGTTTCTGAAGAGATTAATTATACAGAATTTTGTGGATTTTTAATAGAATAATGTGAAACAGGGGACTTCTTTTTAGACTTAAAGAAAATCTACAATCAATATCCATCCTGATAACAGGGACACTCAATCATAGATCCAGGCACCAGGACTGTGGTATCTTCTTATATTGTGATCCAGGCCTTCCTTTAAATCAACTTTATAATTATGCTAATGAGGACTAAGGGTTCTGGTTGGTGTTTCCAGAGCCCTTCTGTGGTGTAGATATATGCTGTTACACTGTGCAGGAGCACTCCCCCACCAGTGTGTGAATAAGCTACTTGCTGCAGATGAAATCAGGCAGATAGAGGGGGGTAGTTGCTGATGTGGCAGAGGTGGAAAGGGAAACAGTGTAAGAGGCTGTGAGCTAGAGTACAGAGGGGCTCTGCTAACACCTCCTAGAGCCCTCTTGCTCATACCATAATTTTACAAGTGATTTTAGAAGGAAGGAGGCCATGGATAACAAATATAAGAGATACCACAGTCCCGGTGCCTGGATCTATGAGAATGTCCCTGGTTTATAATGATGGATTTGATGGTAGATTTTCCTTAAGTAATGTAGATAAATTCAATGTTTTTACATTTTTATCTGTATAGAGATGTGTTTTTTATCGTTAATTGCCCATTTTATATCATAATGAGAGGCTTTTATAGAAGTGTGAATGCCTGCACATAGTTCGATTGTAATAAGGATTTCCATATAGAGGAATTGCGTGAAATGGGTTTGCGTTCCCAGCATCGACCGCTTGTAACTTTTAGTTTTTACATGAATTTATGGATTTTTCTTTTTTTTTGCTTTTGTTTTGTATCAGTTATCAATAAAGAATATTTGAATGGAATCTTTCATGAAAAAAAAAATAAAAATTCTCAAAGAAAAAAAATGTGGTAAATAATTTCCAAGACAGTACATTTACCTGGCTGATAAGTTATGACAGAATAACATTATTTCATAAACGTTCAGAATCTACAGTCAAAAGGAGATCCGATGGTAGACCCCGCCTAATCTTCATGTACTAATCCTAGCGTAGCCAACGTTTTAAAAAACGTTGATAAAGTCCCCGGGTTACGTACAGGATAGGTGCTGTGTAGGTATGTTCTTAAGTTGAATTTGTATGTAAGTCAGAAACTGTATAACTGTAGCTCCAGTGGGCATTTTGTGGCTCTGTGACAATCGGATTTTAAAAATGTTGGGTTGTCATAAGAATCATATTATCACTAAAGCTTCATTACAAGACACCTGATAACTGTTACAGCTGATTATTGTAGCCATGGACTTAAGTACAATAAATTACCAACATTCCAGAGGTGCTGTTCTAACTAGGGGTCGTCTGTAAGTTAGGTGTTCTAAGTAGGGGACTGCCTGTAATATGTAAATTACCGGCATGGAACACTGGAATAGCCCGGGCTGGCAAAGGCTATTCTAAGCCCCCAGTAGCCTTTGTAGCGCACCTCCTGGTGCGTTGTCTTCATGCTTGGGCTGTACACAAGGCCCAGCCATGTCACCACCTTTCTATGGAGCTACTCCGCATTCTCCCGTGCCGGGTCAAGCAAAGAGGCCATTGCGCTCTGCACTAGGCGATGGATGTTTTGATGGTAGATTTACTTTAACTAAAAAGCTTGGGGCCCCCAGTGCTACGTGCCTAAGGGCTCCTTCAATTGGCGTTGGTTTCACTTTGTGGTTCGGTTATTTCCACGGATGCCTCACAAAGCCTGTGGATGTTTTCACGTTGGCTTGATTTTTCACTGATGTTGTCATGGTTTTAAAATGATGTATGTAACACGTCTTTTTGTTTACTGATCCGGATCACGGAAGGCAATAGAATGAGTCCGCAAAAATGAGACTGAAAAAACCAGGTGTGATTGTTTTCAAAGCAATGTTTATGAGGACACGGAGACAAAACGGGAAAGAAAAAAAGGAGACAAAATGCAACGGATGCACAACTGAAGCTGAGCACCGCACCAATGTGAAAGAGTCCTAAACAGGCGGTCCCCTACTTAAGAACACCCGACCCCTAGTTACAAACGACCTCTGGATTTGGTAATTCCTGTACTTTACCCTCAGGCTACAATAATCAGCTATAACAGTTATCACAGGTGTCTGTAATGAAGCTTTAGTGTTAATTCTGGTTCTTCTGGACATTCAACATTTTTAAAATTGTCACAGAGACTAAAAAAAAATTGTCTGGATCTACAATATTAAAATATACAGTTCCAACTTACATACAAATTCAACTTAGAAAAAACCTACAGAACCTATTTGTACGTAACCCGAGGTCAGCATGTACTGGTGTATTCTATACTGCACTGAGGTCCTAGGACCCCCGTGACCCCAGCCCCGGTGGTCATACATCACTGGCATCGTTCATAGGGAAACAAATATATTTAAAAAAAATCTCTAATGGGGCGAGTTCCTCATATTCTCTGTCTAATTGCGCCATTATTAAGCCTAATTGCGTGTGGCTAATTCTTGTCATTGAGTTTCTAATAAGGGGGAGTGTAATTAAGGAATCACTTAGCTGTTTGCTCTATAATGTCTTTCATGAAGGGTTAATTACTGCATTTATTCTACGCGATCTTCGGTTTTTACAGATCATGGGATATTTAGGGATATTTAGAATGAAAATGAAAACTTTCCAAGTATTTTTTTTTTTTTATTCGGTTCAATAAGGAGGACACTGAGATGTGTAGGGACACAACTTTGTACGTAAACATATCCATCCGCTGCAGGGGGGTGCACGTACCTCTATGGATGGTGACTGCTGAGGGAGCACCAGGCGTCCCCATGATTGTCTGGCCCCCGGAGGCCTTGTCATAAATTCGAAGAGGTATAATAAAGGTGTAAAACTATGGGGGAATTTATCATATGTGGTGCACGTGGCCCCAGGGTGTTATGCATCCCTGTCCCCGGCACTCGTCAGATCATAGATCCAATGGGGGTTTAGGCCATGTGCAGTACACCAGGTCAGGAATGCCCCGCTCTGGCCCACCGAGCCACCGGCCATGCCCCTTCATGCCCCGTCACGCCCGCTTAGCATGGAGGCGGGGAGGAAAGGGGGGGGTGTAGGTGCATTTGTCCAACACAAGGAAATGCACTGTTTTAGGGCTTGTATGACCAAAACCCTGTAAATCCCCCCTTGGTTTGTAAAAGCACAATAATTACAAAAAAGTAGATACATGATAGATATATATACAAAAGATAGACATAGATGGATTGATAGATACATTTATATAGATATAATAGAGATAAATATGAGACAGTTAGGAAAGATAGCTAATTAGATAGATAGGAGATAGATATGATAAGATAATAATAGATAGATAGATAGATAGATAATTATATAGATAGATAAAATGAGATAGTAGATAGATAGATAGGAGATAGATATGATATATAGATAAATAAATGATAGATAGATAGATAGATAGGATACGATAGGAGATAGATGATAGATTAGATAGATAGATAGATCGATAGATAGATAGATGATAGATAGATAGGTGGGCATTAGATAGATAGATAGATACGTATGAGATAGATAGATAGAGAATGAGATAGATGATAGATAGGATATGTGAGATAGATAGGAAGGGATAGATAGATAGATAGATAGATAGGAGATAGATAGATTGGAGATAGATAGATAGATAGATAGATAGATAGTAGATAGATAGAGATAGATGATAGATAGATGAGATGATAGATAGAAGATGATAGAGATAGGAGATAGATGATGGAAATGTGATAACCAGCCGCACCAATAAAATATAAGATATTAAATAGATAGTGTCAAGATAAGGAGAGGTGCAGGCCCTCTCTCCTGCCTACTTGTCATGCACTGCACTTACCAAAGGTGGCAACTGGACAAACATTCCCTATGACATGCACAGAAACAGAAGCAAACAGATAGACATAAGCGTAGTCAAGCAAATACTGTCAAAACCATGATGACATGAGGTACAGAATTGTGAGGCAAAGAATAGGCAGTAATTAAGTAAGGTCAAAAGTACACAGCAATTTGCAAAATAGTACAAGTAGCAGAGACAAGTAGCAAGTAACGAGTCTTGAGGGGCCCATCACTCAAAAATACCAGAGACAAACTCAGCTGCATGATAAGCAAATATGACACTCTGCTCTCAGCAGATAAAAACCTGGGTGTGAACAAGCCTTTAAAAGTACAAATGAGCGGTACATGTAGCACATATCAGACAGATAGATAGATAGATAGATAGGAGATAGATGATAGATAGATAGATAGATAGATAGATAGATAGAAGATAGATAGATTGCTGTGATAGATAGATAGATATGGAGATAGATAGATAAATAAAGGGGGAATAGGTAGATAGACGATAGAAGTAGATAGATAGATAGATAGAT
>CM033648.1:94217972-94354643 GCA_019512145.1 Engystomops pustulosus | reverse complement strand
TCTATCTATCTATCTATCTATCTATCTATCTATCTATCTATCTATCTTATATCTATCTCCTATCTATCTATCTATCTATCTATCTCATATCTATCTATCTATCTATCTATCACAGCAATCTATCTATCTATCTATCTATCTATCTATCTATCTATCTATCTATCTATCTATCTATCATCTATCTATCTCCTATCTATCTATCTATCTATCTATCCTATATCTATCTATCTATCTCATATCTATCTATCTATCACAGCAATCTATCTATCTATCTATCTATCTATCTATCTATCTATCTATCTATCTATCTATCTGTCTGATGTGCTACATGTACCGCTCATTTGTACTTTTAAAGGCTTGTTCACACCCAGGTTTTTATTCTGCTGAGAGCAGAGTGTCATATTTGCTTATCATGCAGCTGAGTTTGTCTCTGGTATTATTTGAGTGATGGGCCCCTCAAGACTCGTTACTTGCTACTTGTCTCTTGCTACTTGTACTATTTTGCAAATTGCTGTGTACTTTTGACCTTACTTAATTACTGACTATTCTTTGCCTCACAATTCTGTACCTCATGTCATCATGGTTTTGACAGTATTTGCTTGACTACGCTTATGTCTATCTGTTTGCTATCTGTTCTGTGCATGTCATAGGGAATGTTGTCCAGTTGCCACCTTTGGGTAAGTGCAGTGCATGACAAGTAGGCAGGGAGAGAGGGCCTGCACCTCTTCCTTATCTTGACACTATCTATTTAATATCTTTATATTTTATTGGTGCGGCTGGTTATCACATTTTCCATCTATCTATCTCCTATCTATCTATCATCTATCTATCTATCTATCTATCTATCTATCTATCTATCATCTATCTCCTATCTATCTATCTATCTATCTATCTATCTATCTATCTCATTCTTCTATCCTATCTATCTCATATCTATCTATCTATCTCATCTAAAAAATTTGTCCCCCTAAAACCCCCCCTATCTATCTATCTATCTATCTATCTATCTATCTATCTATTATTTATCTATATCATATCTATCTCCTATCTATCTATCTATCTATCTCATATTTATCTATCTATATAATTATCTATCTATCTATCTATTATTTATCTATATCATATCTATCTCCTATCTATCTAATTAGCTATCTTTCCTAACTGTCTCATATTTATCTCTATTATATCTATATATAATGTATCTATCAATCCATCTATTGTCTATCTTTTGTATATATAATCTATCATGTATCTACTTGTAATTATTGTGCTTTTACAAACCAAAGGGGGGATTTATCAGGGTTTGTGCGCCAGAACTGTGTCATACAAGTCCTAAAACAGGTGCAGTTCCTTGTGTACAGTGGACAGGAATGGCACCTACACCCCCCCCCCTTTCCCCGCCTCCATGCTAAGCGGGCGTGACGGGGCATGAAGGGGGCATGGCCGGTGGCTCGGTGGGCCAGAGCGGGGGCATTCCTGACCTGGTGTAGAGCTGCACATGGCCTAAACCCCCATTGGATCTATAGATCTGACGAGTGCCGGGGACAGGGATTGCATAACACCCTGGGGCCACGTGCACCAACATATGATAAATTTCCCCATAGTCTTTACACCTTTATTATACATCTTCGAATTTATGACAAGGCCTCCGGGGGCCAGACAAACCATGGGGACGCCTGGTGCTCCCTCAGCAGTCACCATCCATAGAGGTACGTGCAGCGCCCCCTGCAGCGGATGGATATGTTACGTACAAAGTTGTGTCCCTACATCTCAGTGTCTCCTTATTGAAAGCCGAATAAAAAAAAAAAAAATACTTGGAAAGTTTTCATTTTCATTCTAAATATCCCATGATCTGTAAAAACCGAACATCGCGTAGAAATAAATGCAGTTTAATTAACCCATTCGATGAAAGACATTATAGAGCAAACAGCTAAGTGATATCCTTAATTACACTCCCCCTTATTAGAAACTCAATGACAAGAATTAGCCACACGCAATTAGGCTTAATAATGGCGCAATTAGACAGAGAAATATGAGGAACTCGCCCCAATTTAGAGATTTTTTTTAAATAATATTTGTTTCCCTATGACGATGCCCAGTGATGTAGTGACACCGGGGCTGGGGTCACGGAGAGGGTCCTAGGACCTCAGTGCAGTATTAGAATACCCCAGTACATGCTGACCTCGGGTTACGTACAAGATAGGTTCTGTAGGTTTGTTCTTAAGTTGAATTTGTATGTAAGTTGGAACCGTATATTTTATCATTGTAGATCCAGACAATTTTTTTTTAGTCTCTGTGACAATTTTAAAAATGTTGAGATGTCAGAAGAACCAGAATTAACACTAAAGCTTCATTACAGACGCCTGTGATAACTGTTATAGCTGATTATTGTAGCCTGAGGGTAAAGTACAGGAAATTACCAATATCCAGAGGTCCGTTTGTAACTAGGGGTCGTTGGAAGTCGGGTGTTCTTAAGTAGGGGACTACCTGTATTAGGGCTCTTTCACATTGGCGTTGGGGCTCAGCTTCAGTTGTGCATCCGTTGCATTTTGTCTCCTTTTTTCTTCCGTTTTGTCTCCATGTCCTCAAGAAACATTGCTTTGAAAACATCACACCTGGTTTTTCAGTCTCATTTTTGCGGACTCATTCTATTGCCTTCCGTGATCCGGATCAGTAAAACAAAAAGACGTGTTACATCATTTTTACCATGGACAGCAGATCAGTGAAAATACAAGCCAACGTGAAAACATCCACAGGCTTTGTGAGGCATCTTGTGGAAATGACCGAACCACCAAAGTGAAACCAACGCCAATGTGAAGGAGCCCTTAGGCACGTAGCACTGGGGGCCCACAAGCTTTTAGTTAAAGTAAATCTACCATCAAAATCCATCGCCATAGTGCAGAGCGCATTGGCCTCTTTGCTTGACCCGGCACGGGAGAATGCGGAGTAGCTCCATAGAAAGGTGGTGACATGGCTGGTCCTTGTGTACAGCCACAAGCATGAAGACAACGCACCAGGAGGTGGCGCTACAAAGGCTACTGGGGCGTAGAATAGCCTTTGCCAGCCCGGGCTATTCCATGTTCTAGCAGCCTATGCCGGTAATTTACATATTACAGGCAGTCCCCTACTTAAGAACACCTAACTTACAGACGACCCCTAGTTAGAAACGGACCTCTGGATGTTGGTAATTTATTGTACTTTAGTCCTAGGCTACAATAATCAGCTATAACAGTTATCACAGGTGTCTGCAATGAAGCTTTAGTGATAATATTGATTCTTATGACAACCCAACATTTTTAAAATCCGATTGTCACAGAGACCAAAAAATGCCCACTGGAGCTACAGTTATACAGTTCTGACTTACATACAAATTCAACTTAAGAACATACCTACAGCACCTATCCTGTACGTAACCCGGGGACTTTATCAACGTTTTTTAAAACGTTGGGCTAGCTCTAGGATTAGTGACATGAAGATTAGGGCGGGGTCTACCATCGGATCTCCTTTTGACTGTAGATTCCTCGTGGTATGAGGCACGTTTATGAAATAATGTTATTCTGTCATAACTTATCAGCCAGGTAAATGACTGTCATTGGAAATTATTTACACATTTTTTTTATTTTGAGAATTTTTTTTTTTTTTCATGAAAAGATTTCCATTCAAAATATTCTTTATTGATAACTGATACAAAACAAAAGCAAAAAAAAAAGAAAAATCCATAAAATTCATGTAAAAACTAAAAGTTTACAGCGGTCGATGCTGGGAAACCCATTTCACGCAATTCCTCTATATGGAAATCCTTATTACAATCGGAACGTATGTGCAGGCATTCACACTTCTATAAAAGCCTCTCATTTATGATATAAAATGGGCAAATAACGATAAAAAACACATCTCTATACAGAAATAAAAATGTAGAAAACAGTGAATTTATCTACATTACTTAAGGAAAATCTACCATCAAAATCCATCATTATAAACCAGGGACATTCCTCATAGATCCAGGCACCGGGACTGTGGTATCTTCTTATATTTGTTATCCATGGCCTCCTTCCTTCTAAAATCAACTTGTAAAATTATGGTAGTGAGCAAGAAGGGCTCTAGGAGGTGTTAGCAGAGCCCCTCTGTACTCTAGCTTCACAGCCTCTTACACTGTTTCCCTTTCCACCTCTGCCACATCAGCAACTACCCCTCTATCTGCCTGATTTCATCTGCAGCAGAGGTAGCTTCATCACACACTGGTGGGGGGAGTGCTCCTGCACAGTGTAACAGCATATGAATCTACACCACAGAAGGGCTCTGGAAACACCAACCAGAACCCTTCAGTCTCATTAGCATAATTATTAAAGTTGATTTAAAAGGAAAGAGGCCTTGGATAACAAATATAAGAAGATACCACAGTCCTGGTGCCTGGATCTATGATTGAGTGTCCCTGGTTTATCAGGATGGATATTGATTGTAGATTTTCTTTAAGTCCTAAAAAGAAAGTCCCCTGTTTCACATTATTTCTATTAAAAATCCACAAAATTCTGTATAATTAATCTCTTCAGAACCAGGTTTCAGAACCAGGTCTTTAGGATCAGTAGAATTTTTTATTTGATGAATTCTGAGAACCATAATAGTTTATATTTCCATTACAGCCATGTGAGGGCTTGTTTTTTGCAGGATGAATTGTATTGTTTTCTAAGTACCAATAAGGTGTAAATGACACATATGAAATAGTCCTTGAGAAAACTTCAGGAATTTTTAAAACTCCAGGAATTTTAATTTGTAGTTTTGTCCTGTTGACTACACGGATCTTGGTGATACCAAATATTTCTAGGTTTTAACAACTTTTCATAATATGCAGAATTTTAGGTGGAGACCACAAGGCCAAATATTTGCAGTTAAAAATTAACTTCTACTTTCACAACAACAGAAAAATGGGCAAAACAGGCAAATTTTGTTGCCAAAAGTCTGAGGGTGTCTGTTGGTTATGCTGAGTATGCATGTGTTTTGGAGGGTAGATGAGGAATAGCTGTTGGATGAACTTGTATTTGGCCAACCGCTATGGTAGGTCATATAGAGCTCCACCTGTAGTGTAGTGGCCATAATGGATCATTGCAGGCACCACTAATCACTTTGATAAACTGTACGAGGACACCACTACCCTAAAGATGGAGATATGTGCTTCCTTCTCCTTTCATGGTGATTCCACACTCTCATCGATTAATCACCTTAACCCTATGCTTGGACATACCCTTTAAGAAGTCCAATTGGATCCAGACTTTAATAGGATTTGACTACTACTGACGGTAACGTGGAATAACTCATTAACTTCTACTTTCGCGACAACAAAAATATGCAAAACAGGCAAATTTTGTTGCCAAAAGTCTGAGGGTGTCTGTTGGCTGTGCTGAGTATGCATGTGTTTTGGAGGGTAGATGAGGAATAGCTGTTGGATGAACTTTGCATTTGGCCTACAGATATAGTAGGTCCTATAGAGATTATTGGGGCACCCCCAATTAGTTGTATCACACTACTGACTGGTAGCAGACAGCTCCACCTGTAGTGTAGTGGCCATAATGGATCATTGCAGGTAATATTCACTTTGATGAACTGTACTAGGACTCTACTACCCTACAAATGGCGATGTTTGCTTCCCGCTCCTTTCATGGTGGTTCCACACTCTCATCAATCACCTATGAATCACCTTAACCCTATGCCTGGACATACCCTTTAAGAAATCCAATTGGATCCATACTTTAATAAGATTTGACTACTATTAACTAGAAACTCACTTTCATGTTACAGATTTTCCATTGGGATACACAATAAGCTCATTGCGCAATTTCCATTATTCTGCTACAAATCTACTACAATGTATACATTTACAGTTCGGATTAACAGAAGATGGCGTCATATTCCAGTATCATGAGCTCTACTATTTGATTTTGGTAAACCATGCAAACGGCCATGTTCCCCGAATCATTCTCCGGTCTCAGGAGGGTCGGTCCGAAAACAATCCCCAGACTCTGCGTTGACATGAGGTTGCTGGAAGCGTTGACGACTATCCTGTGAAAATAACAATGGGAAAGATCAATTTACATTCCTCCGCTTCATCGGGGGTTAATTGACAAATTTTGGATTGGGAGTAAAAAGTTGTTACCTAAAGATGGAGAAATTAGCGGCTTCGTAGCTTCACTACTCTCCAAAGTAGAGAATGAAATACAGGCCACTTAGATACGTTGGACGCGAAAAATCTAATTTCTAATCGTTTTCTTGTTTGAAATAAATTTAAAAAAAAAAAACGACCAAAAAAGATGAAATCACTCGCTTTCTGTGTTTTCTCCAACGACTCAATCAAAATAACCACAATCAGAAGATTCTTATTACTTTCCTGAAATAAAACATTGTTTTGTGGGATATAAAAGTAGCTAATAATTATTCCATTCTAGGCCACATTACTGGCTCCATAGTTAATTTTAGCCAAAACCGATGTTTTTCTTGTGCGGGAGATGGATGAGATATCTTATAGGAAACTCAGAATTCTAAAGTTGAGTAATTGATGTTTATTTAGTAAGTCTGTCCATCTATATTTGATATCTGTCTGTCTGTCTATCATCTATATATCCATCTATCTATCTATCTATCTATCTATCTATCTATCTCATATCTATTATCTATCTATTATCTATCTATCTATCTCATATCTATCTATCTATCTATCTATCTATCTATCTATCTATCTATCTATTATCTATCTATCTATCTCATATCTATCTATCTATCTATCTATCTATCTATCTATCAATCTATCTATCTCATATCTATCTATCTATCTCCTATCTATCTATCTATCTATCTATATATCCATCTATCTATCTATCTATCTATCTATCTATCTATCTATCTATCTCATATCTATTATCTATCTATTATCTATCTATCTATCTATCTATCTATCTATATATCTATATATCCATCTATCTATCTATCTATCTATCTATCTCATATCTATTATCTATCTATTATCTATCTATCTATCTATCTATCTATCTATCTATCTATCTATCTATCAATCTATCTATCTCATATCTATCTCTCAGCCGCCATTGGTCGTTGTGGTCTCAACGTTCTGCCCGTCCGCATGACACAATTGCACTTCATGTTGAAGAAGTGAGCCATTCTCCATCTTCCTGGGCTGGAGGTACTGAGACAGGAAGTACTTCTGAACATGGAACCCTGAGCTGTGTCAGGGCAATTACCTTATTGTACCCGCACCCTTCATCAGGAAGAATTCCAGATGTTTGTTGCTTACCACCTGTCCCAATTATCAGCGAGGCTCTTATCGCAGAATAACTTGAACAGGAATCAACTCTTTAAGTTGCGCAGGGCCAACCCTGGCACTCAAAACAGTGATTCCCGGCTAGTATCTCATGACTTGGGTGACTTGGCCAGAAGTGTAGCGATGCACTGTGCAGACACACAATATACGAGGTTGATCGTCTGTATGGCACACTGGTTGGTCACAATGAAGAGTATGCAGTTATGTGATTTGTGAGCATACCAAGTCGTGATTTGAGCTCAGCCAGTAAAACATTCTTTACCTTAGGACGAGAAGATTCAGTGTGCAAGCCAGTAGGTACCTGAATGAGTGTGTTGCACAGAGGTCCCACCTGAGCAGTAGTGGATGTGTTGGTGTTGGGCACGTTTGCTGTCTCTTCAACATGTGTGGGGACATGTACCATAGATATAATCCGTAAGCAACTAAGAACTGTTATAATTATGCAGATTTAGGTAAGGCCCTCGTGGAACCTACTCTCATTGAAATATGAGTTTTGTCCTCATCATATGAACTTCCATAGAGGTCACCAGTGTTAGGACTGAATGAACAGTGATGATTATGCCGCATTGCCTGTATTGCATCTCCTCCAGACATGACATTAGGGGTGGCCGCTCGTTGCGTTCGCCACTTGGCATCCGCACTTTGGCTTCATCGTATCACACTTTGTTTCATTCTGTCGCACACTTTCATTTGTCATGACAGAGTCAATTGTATTTTGACGTAATGATATCAGTGGCATTTTGGACTCGACGCTATGTTCCTTTCTGGCTTCCACTAGAACGCCGCAATGTACGCCGAGAGACCGCAGCTACGATATGACAATGTCTGTTTTTCCTGATTTTGCTTAAATTGACTTGATATCGAGCATTCAGCTCCGGCTGATTTGTAGGGCGTCTCTTCTATCCGCTGCCGTGGATAATTTTATTTCATGTGGGTGACATTTCATGGTCGACATTGTGCGTGACCTTAATGTTTGGTTTATTCAGATTGACGATACTACATAGATCAACATAAAGGATCAGTTTGTAAGAACTATGGGAGGAGAACTTATAAAGTTTTATGGTGGGATTCCACAATTTATATATTGATTCATATATTGGGAGTCATGAGATAATATAGGAGGAAATACATCACCCTGCACCACCGATCAATCTTCATGACCTTGTCACATGACCCCTGTAACTCCGCCCATTCAAGTAAATATGCATATGCTGCACTACCAAGCACAGCCACTATACGATGTTACAGCACAAAGCTTGTAAGGAACTAAGATTCACAACTGCTGGTTGAAGGTGGTCGGACCGATAACGTATAACAATGACCTGTCCTAGGAGAGCCGAGAAATGAAAATAAGGAGTTCTGTTTGTTTCAATTTACACAAAAGTTCAGAGTCAATTTTTTAGACACCTTAAAATGAAGGAGCTCACATTGCTTATATAGGTGATCTATTCTATGGGGTAGGTTATCAATATAATCAACTGAAAAACTCCTGTTAAAGGTTTTGGCCACCAACGCAACTTATTCCCTATCCACCAAGTGGTGGGACGGTTGAGATTATAGTGTGTTCCAACTGGCGAGCATCATTGATCTTCAAAATGGTGGTGTTCTTATTCCAGATAGGGTGGATATGTGGCATTTGCCCAAGATACCATGTACATGATTTTGCATGTACCTCTACCCGGATAAGACTTCAACTGTAACCTGATGATCATATAGCAGAATCCGTTTTCTTCAGCCCTTACACAAGAGCTGAATCGGCTGGGTCTATGTGCTTGGCGTTTCACGACAGCTCTTCTTATACAGGCTAAACCACAGCTCCGTTCCGCGACCTCTCTTTGTATAAGGAGCTTGGCCCCTTCTCTTATTTTTTCATGCTTTAGAAGATCATCTTCTCACGCATCTCTCATATGTCAGTAACGTGCCACTTACCAACCCAGGTAATCATCATCAGCTCCATCATTATTATAGACCTAGGATCAAGGAGGCGGTTGGCTGACCATTTCCTCATATGGCCACAGAATGGCGCCATCTATGGTAAACTCCTGATCTCACTATGTTTTAGGCTTGTTCACATGGCTTTTTTGTCCATGTGTGGTTGTACAACATATAGGGTTTGTACCGACGGATTATGGGCCTGTTTTAGGTTTGCCAAAACCGGAACATTCACCCCTACAGGTGATAGCATCAAATTTGTTATCAATAAAATGCTGCCGGAGGTGTGCATGCCACCATTTTAATTATGATTGCTTTTTACTCTCCATATCATACGCTGGTGGCACCAATCAAGTTTGTTATGGCAGGGTAGATGAGCATGAATGCTGAACCTAGACTTTTGTCTGAAGTCCATGTTTCGGTCCAGATACCGACAATGTTCCAGATCAAACCAAGACATTGCGCTTCAGCCCACGTTTTAGCACTTGACTTGCAACTTGACTCTTAAACAAGCGACAAGATGGGAAACAAAAAAATACCAACCGTGATAGTGAGTAGAACAAGAAAATACTAACCTCATGGGGCAGTATTGCAAATATCCAACCATGATAGGGAAAAGAATTCAAAATACCATCACGAAGTGGGTAGGACCAAAATTATAATTGTTGAAAGGGGGCAGGAATTTAAATACTGACTAGGATAAGGGGCTTATACAAATAAATCACTGCTGGGGGTGAAGGATCAAAATACCAGTCATGATAGGGATTGGGGCAGGACAACAACAAAAACACTCGCCACAAAGGAGACCAAATACTCGCACTATGGGGCAAGACTCAATATTTTGGAGTTGGGGCATATACATGACTGAAATATAAGCGGATGAATATGGGGCAGGGCTATATAAGACTGTATAATGGGCACGTTAGGGCGCTCATGTCATTAGGGCCCAGCCCACGGTGTCGGGGGAATGATGGTGATCACGAGAAACTAGAGGCGGAGCAAGGAAAGCCCCAAGAAATTTCCAGGAAATGTAATTATGGAAGGAAATGTAATTAATGAAATTAACAAAAACGATCAAAAGTCAGCAAGAACATTTGTTGACTTTCCATTCTTCTATTTGTTACATTTAATAGAAACTGGAGTTATCCTGATCCCATTCCACAATGTGCGGAGAACATTTCTGGAGGTCTTATTACATCATTTATCTTTTTGTGTATATAATCTCGACTTCAAAGATTATATTTATGACCTATTTTTGGGAGTGGAATTATTTATGACTCTCTCCTTCTTATTAATTTTCAGTTCTAATTAAGTGCAAGTAATCTCATTACTAGAAATGGACCATATGTATATATGAGTCTACACAAAATAATTTCATTAATGGGATTCTGCCGGGATGTGTAAGCTCTTCCTTATGCACATAGGAACTGATCTGTTAGGAGAAATTTCAATCAATTAACCCCTACCTGGTAAAATTACCCACTTCTTGCTTAAGGGGGTCCTATATAAAATAAGGGAGACTTAGAAAATATCTAGCGTGAGTATCTCCACTAAGGACAGTCATCACTGTGATAATATCCCAAGTGATCATATGCACATCTGCAGGAATATCTGCTAATACGGTGTTTAATTTCCCTACACTGCCTCCACAGGCCAAGTGAAAGTATTGACACATTAAACTAAATAAATATCATATTCAACAAATCGCCTATTTAGTGAAGGATTGGATGAGTCCTCAAGACAGGTGTTGCTTTTGTAAACCCAAAACGCAGCCTTGAAAAAGAAACCTCACATTATGAGTAAATTCCTTAATAGTGTGTATGACTACTGGAAAAAACCCGTTGAAATAATATAGCTAGTAAGTGAAAGGGCTAAGAATATTCTATATGGAAATCTACAGCCAGAGATGAAGGAGTTGTAAACCAAGCGCACTTACATAGATGGTTGGTGCCCTTCCCCTGACTGGGATCCACTCTTTTAAGCTTCTTAATCCCTTTTTTTTACAAAAAAAGGGGCTTTAAAAATGATGCTACTGCTCCTGAGGCCTGAGGAATTTATGCACAATAAGCCTCAGGGGTCTGGGCTCCATAGCTGGTAATTGAGCCCAGATCTCCTGAGGTTGTTTCATATACACAAACATAGTGTGGTTTAAATCCGTAAGGATTCTACCACCGGATGAAAAAAAAAGGATTGCAAACCAAGCACACGGACTAGTGGTGTGTGTGCCCTCTCGGCAGAAGCTACTCTTCTGGTAGCTTCATATGCCTTTGCTTAAGAAAAAGAGGCTTAAAAATGATGCAGATGAGCCTTCGGGGCTCCAGCTCCATTGACCTCTATAGAGTCTGGAGCCTCGGAGGCTCATTTGCATACTTGGTGAAACCTTTTAATTTAAAACAAGTTCCTAGAAGCTAAAAGAAAGCTGAACCTGCCAGATGGGGCACTCACAGCCTGTCAGTGTGCTTGGTTTACTATTCTTATCCTGGTGGTAGATTTCTTTAAAACTGTGATAATTTACTTTAAAACTGGTGATGGATTTCCTTTAATTTGGGTATATATAGGGTCCAGAGAATTTATACGATAAGTTGTACTCATTGCCTCATTGAGGATTGTTTTCATTAAAGAGCACCACGGCTTATAGCATACGCTGTCATGCTGAACAAGATGGATGGATGATGTGTTAAAAGGGATGGAAGAGTAAGATAGAATTGCCGCAAAGCAATCCCAGAGTAGCAACAATCGTCACGAACTTTCCAAAAACCGCAGGAACCTACCAAGATCAACCGTACAATAAAACAAAATGGCTATAATCAAACTTCACTATGAGAGAGAGAATCTAAGGTGGTGCTTCATTTTCACCATCGCCCCGGCTAGAATTATTAGTGTAGTGCCCTAATTGAGGGACATTGAATTGGAATTTGAATATTTCCCCTCTGCAAACTCAGTACATCTTAATTTTACATCAAGGGTAATTTGCATCACGTATAAGAATACTGTTCTATACAGTTCTGCCTTTATGACTGTATCTATTATAGATCTAGTAGAAAGGGTTGATAATTGGTATTGTCCAGTTATAGTAGAAACTTGTTTACCAGACATCATGGACAGTCTGACCTTTAGAATGACAGGTGCTGTCTGGAAAGTTGTTACAATTTAGAATCTTGTTGCCATAGAATATGATGGGGGTTGTGTTTAAGTTCAATGGGAGAATGCTTTATCATTGTTTTTGTCTGAAATGTAACTAGCTGGTCCGCTAGTAGAAGGTATATAAGGAGAACTGTCCCAGTCCTATGTGTTGCAGTATGGAACAGAGCTTGAGGAAAGACTGCCAGTCTACCTGAGCAACCAAAAGAAGAAGCTGAGATGGGATCCTCTGCCATGGACACTGGGCTCCTAACCTATGAATGGCGACACCCTCTTACAGACCGGACCTCACAGTAGATATCAGAGTCTAAAGCGCCAGAGACCGAACTGGCAAGGCAAGAGTAATAACGGCATGGCCAGACGAAGTGTGTATTTTAGCCGCGACCCCTTCTGTTCTCGAATCAGTAACGGAGGTGTAAGCCTAGCCTGGAGAGGAGTCATACAACACCACCTGACTAGTCACGGGGTAAAAGGACGAAACCCCACTAAGCGGGACTGGGGTACTTGGGAGACAAACACGTTAAGGGTAGAAAGCAGCCTCGCGAAAACTCCCCCCACAAGCATGCCCAAGATCTCCCGGTATTCACCAACGAAGAGCCCACTGCCCGAGAGAATCACAAAGAGACTTGTAATCCCCGACCCGCATTCTTCCCCTCTATACCACCAGACCCCGGCCGAGAGGGCCTCAACAGATTGCGATACTGGGGACTGTAGATAGGTGCTTTTGGCACTCGCAAATAGCAGTAGTGAGCGTTGAGGCATACATACCCATGGTCCGATCCAATTACGCCTCACTTACACCAGCTCTCCAGACGTGATGCGACAATTGGAAATTGGAAACCCCATAGCACCGCCGCGCCTCCCCTAAGATATTATATAATGGATCCCAAGAGGACAAACGCGCTAAACAGGGAACGCTACATTAAAATCTGACGCTCCACGCGACCCGATATCAGCGCACGGGGTTCAGTTTCGAGGCTCCCCCGTCGATGGCAAAGGAACCCACCCGGTGTACGATACAGGATTTCTCCCTCCCCCTGTTGGCATCCCCGCCCACCCGGCGCAACCACTCAAAGTCGCCTAGTGAAGGAAACATGCTGAGGGTAGGACGAAAGAGGAATAAAAGGGACCGGCAGATGAGATGGGTTTGCAGGTGACCAGGGTACCAACCTTTCGAGAAAAGACAGGGACAGTAAGCCGAGCCTTTACTCAGCTAGGAACCCTCCTCGGTCTGGGGGAGATTGGAGAGATGCCCTTGTGATTGCCCTGTATTGCTTTGTACCTGAATTCTTTCAGATAAAGAAGGTAATGTTGAGTGCAGACTTGACTCTCTGGACTTATTCTCAGTGGGGAGCACCAGTCTTTCCATCCTTCCAGAGAGTAGCAACAGGACGGTGACACCACGACGGTACCTGGCGGACCCAGCATGGCTTTGAGCACACCGCTCATCTGGGCACTGCATCGACTGAGATGCAAAAGTCCTAGGTAGCCACACCAGGGGGGTTGACTGTAAGTGCACTTGCACGCTCTTGCATGAGAAAGGTCCTGACAATGAGTGGACCTGTAGTGCTGAGCAGACCCATACTGTGAGTTCTGGTCCCCAAGCCCGCGAACACCTGTGATAAGGTGTTCATCTTTAGCTGGCGGGTGATGTATCGACGTTCTGCCATTTTCCTGGGAAATTGCTTTGTTTCGGGAAAATTGAGCGCCCCTGCACATCTGAGTAAGCACTTGGGTTCGATACCATCACCGAACTTCTGAATTTGGTTGAACCATCAGCGCCACTCATTCCCGGTACTGACAAAAATGGTAGGAAAAACAACAGTATATCGATATGATTGTGAGATTTTTGGAACATAGAGGAAGGAAGTTAATCTTTTGTGAGGGTAATATGTACTATCAAATATGTTCTAGGGTACAGTGCATCAGGGGGCAGAATGTTCTAGTTGAATATGGTTGTTTTTTTGGTTGGTAGTTGCGACTTTAAAAAAATAAATTGTGCCTAAAATTTGCATTTACAAAGGGCCCAAACTACAAAGACAAATTAGGCACAAAAAGGCACAAAGGGAAGGGAAAAAGATGAAACGACCTTGATAGTAGATAGATATGATATATTAGATAGATAATAGATAGATATAGATATGAGATAGAATAGATATGAGATAGATAGCTAGACAGATAGATGGAGATAGATAGATAGATAGATAGATAGATAGGTAGAGATAGATAGATAGATAGATATGAGATAGATAGATGATAGAGGATGATAGATAGAATAGATAGATAGATAGATAGATAGATGATAGTATAGATAGAAGAAGATAGAGAGATAGATATGAGATAGATAGATAGATAGATAGTAGATGAATAATAGATAGATAGATAGATAGATGATAGATAGATAGATAGGAATAGGATGATATAGGATAGATTAGATAATAGATAGATAGATAATAGTAGATAGATAGATAGAATGAGATAGATAGATAGATAGATAGATAGATATGAGATAAGATAGATAGATAGATAGATAGATGAAGATAGATAGATATGAGATAGATAGATAGATAGATAGATAGATAGATAGATAGATAGATGAGTAATAGATAGATAGATAGATAGAATAGATAGATAAGGAAGGAATAGATGATAGAAGTAGATAGATAGATAGATAGTAGATAGATAATTAGATAGAGATAGATAGATAGATAGAGATAGATAGGAAGATAGATAGATAGGAGATAGATAAGATAGTATGGAGATAGGAGATAGATCAGATAGTTCCGATGGCAAGCGGTCTTTGTGGATAAGTCCAAAAAATAGGCAGGACATCCAAGGTGTAGTCAAAAATGTGAGGGTGAAGCTTTATTCCATGGCAACGTTCGGTGGATTAATCCACCTTTATCAAGCATGATAAAGGTGGATTAATCCACCGAAACGGTTGCCAGGAAAAAGCTTTCACCCACATTTTGACTACAACACCTTGAAGTGCTGCCTATTTTTTGGACGTAGATAGATAGTACTAGATAGATAGAGAGATAGGATAGATAGATAGACGATAGATGAGATAGATAGATCTAGATAGATAGATAGTAGTTAGATAGATGAGATAGAGAGATAGATAGATAGATAGATAGATAGATAGATAGTAGATAGATGGAGATAGATAGATAGCAGATAGATAGATAGATACGAAGTAGTAGATAGATAGATAGATGAGATAGATAGATATACGATAGATAGATTAGGAAGATAGATAGATAGATGAGATAGATGATAGAGATAGATAGGATAGATAGATAGATAGATTGTGGACATCTGCTCCACTCATCTCGGGGAGTGACAAGGGGTCAGACGGAGGTACCTTGGACCACATCAGACACCCCGTTCTGGTCTTAGTGACCCTCACTGAGACGTCCGCCGATTAGCAAGCTAGGCCATATCCTGTTTGGTGGAAAAACCCCTATAAAATTACATAGTTTTGCCTTTCAATGTGTTTGCATTATCGAGAGGCCATTTTACATAGATTTTATAGTTTTGTAGGGTTTACCCTTTTATCAATATATTGTAACTATATCTTTAAGATCCAATTGAACTATTGTGGCAACTAATGTATAGTCTAGAGCAGGGCTGGCGCCAGCACCTTGCATACCTGGGGAAGTGCTGGGTTCCAGAAATGCCAGAGGGGCCCATGGCTCTCATGGCCACATCTCACCTTGGCTGGTTGTCAGAAATGACTGCAGAGCCTTTATCAAGCATGCTTGATAAAGGTGGATTAATCCACCGAAACGTTGCCATGGAATAAAGCTTCACCCTCACATTTTTGACTACAACCTTGGAGGATATGGGATAGATAGATAGATAGATAGATAGATAGATAGATAGATAGATAGATAGATAGATAGATATGAGATAGATAGATAGATAGATAGGAGATAGATATGAGAGCGATAGATAGATAGATAGATAGATAGATAGATATGAGATAGATAGATAGATAGATAGGAGATAGAAGATAGATATGAGATAGATAGATAGATAGATAGATAGATATGAGATAGATAGATGGATGGATAGATATATAGGAAAAAAAGAGAAGTCCGGAGCAGCACTACTGGTTAAGTGATAAAGTGGTGCAAAGCCGTAAGTTCCGTGGCAAGCAGTCTTTTGTAGATAGGTCCAAAAAATAGGCTTGATAAAGGTGGATTAATCCACCGAAACGTTGCCATGGAATAAAGCTTCACCCTCACATTTTTTGACTACAACCTTGGAGTGCTGCCTATTTTTTGGATAGATATATAGATAGAAGATAGATATGAGATAGATAGATGATGGATGGATAGATAGATAGATAGATAGATATGAGATAGATAGATAGATAGATAGATAGGAGATAGATAGGAGATAGATAGATAGATAGATAGATAGGAGATAGATATGAGATAGATAGATGATGGATGGATAGATAGATAGATAGATAGATAGATAGATAGATAGATATGAGATAGATAGATAGATAGATAGATAGATATGAGATAGATAGATAGATAGATAGATAGATATGAGATAGATAGATAGGAGATAGATAGATAGATAGGAGATAGATAGATAGATAGATAGATAGGAGATAGATAGATATGAGATAGATAGATAGATAGATAGATAGGAGATAGATATGAGAGCGATAGATAAATAATAGATAGATATATAATAGATATTACAGATAGATGACAGACCTGTATTTATTGCAGATTATCATCAGACCTGACATGATGTGTACTCCCCCGAGGGAGGAAAAACGCCTTTTCCTTTTGTTCATTAGCATAATTTTAAAACTTGATTTACAAGAGGAGGCCATGGATACACAAATAAAAATACCACAGGTCTGATATAATGATATATAATACGTTCTGGAAATATTCACATAGGACGACACGTGACCGGACATTTAGGAAATTGTGTGTTATTTTGATCTCCAGTGTAGGTAGGTAGATGAATCACTATGGGTCGTTTGGAGCGCTGATACTTCTGTATCTAGATCAGATAGATAGATAGATAGATATGAGTAGATATAGAGTAATAGAATAGAAGATAGCAGAAAGGACGACATAGGAGTAGATCAGCATAGAAGATAGTAGTATAGATAGATAGGAGATAGATAAGATAGAAGCTAGATAGATAGAAAAGTATCAGATATAAATAGATAAAAGATAGCTAAGATGATCTAATAGAATAGATAGATGAAGAGAATAATAGATAGATGATAGAGATGATAGATGATAGATAAGTGAGATAGACATAGATAGTAGATAAGTAGATAGATAGATAGATAGATAGATAGAAATAGATAGATAGATAGATAGATAGATAGGGAGAGAAGATAGATAGATCGATAGGAGATAGATAGCTAGATAGAAGAAGAGAGATCAGATAGATAAGAGATAGGGATAGATAGGTAGATAATAGATAGATAGAAATAGATAGATAGATAGATGATAGAAGATAGATAGAGTAGATAGATAGATAGAGATAGATAGATAGAAGATATAACTAGATAGATAGAGAGATAGATAGATAGATAATAGATAGATAGAGAGATAGATAGATAGATAGGAGATGACTAGATAGATAGCTAGATAGATAGATAGGAGATATAGAGGATAGATAATAGAAGAGAGATAGATAGATAGATAGATAGATAGATAATAGATAGATAGATAGATACGATAGATAGAGAATTAGATAGATAGATAGATAGATAGAGAATAGAGTAGGATACGATAGATAGATAGATAGATAGATAGATAGATAATAGATAGATAGATAGATAGATAGATAGATAGATAGATAGATAGATATGAGATAGATAGATAGATAGATAATAGATAATAAAACCACCTTATTCAGTGCAGGGCTGAATGCAGGAAGAATTCTGCATGATCTTTTGGGATAGCACCTGGGACATCTTTGCTTAGCTGCTCTTTTCCTTTTACATATAGATATAAAAAGATAGATAAAGAATGCTAGAAATAGATAGATAGAGATAGACAGATGATAGATAGAGATAGAATGGCACAGCACTAGGTTAGGGGAGGGGTTGGCGCGCCAGGCAGCCGGAAGTTGTCGGATCCGAGGTGCACCGAGAGCGCCAGAAAAGTTACATACAGGTTTATCGTAGTATCATAGTATATACGGTGGAAAAAAGACACATGTCCACCAAACAAGGAAGGGAAGGGATTGGATGAGGAAGGGATTTATGGAAAACGATTCCATTAATTTTTTTTTTGTACAGCCCATTCCCCCTTCCCCCGGCCACCTCAAGATTTTGTTGTAATCTCGGACAACCCCTTTAATACATTGTAGTATAATACATCCGCATCTCCTGATGACATAATTAATGGGACCAGTAACATCGATGGCCACGTAATCCAGATGTCAGATATTCCTCATGTTATTTCAGTCTTGATACAAAACATAACCTAATTGTTACAGATCTCTTGTCCAAACCACGTTTGAACGATTCTCTGTATTGACAGGAAAAGAAAATGGACTGATGTCCTCAGTGCGACACCAATGGTGATCGGCACAGACAGGTTAATTGATGTAGCAGAACCAATAATATCACAATGGGGCTCATTTACTAAGGGTCGCGGATCGCACTTTCATCGGACTGTGCACCCCAATGTGCCCCAATGGGGGTCATTTTCTTACCTGGTCCAGTCGTGATTCTGCAGTGCGTTGTCCGACGAGGATTCAGGTCTTCCGGGATTCACTAAGGTCATGCGCTCGATGTCCACCAGGTTTTGCTGCTGCACCGTGGTCCGCCGGAGTTCACCTTCTCCTTCCCGATGAATGTGAGTGCTGATCTTGCAACACAATTGTTTTTTAAATTCCGCGGGTTTACTGATGGCCATGCCCCCCCCCCCATTTCTGTCGCAGCGCCGATGAGCCACAATCCGATCGCATGAGCCAAAACCCAGGGCAATTCTGCGCAAAACGTTGCAACTCGGAAATATTCAGGAAAACCCGGCGGAATCGCGACCACAGGACTCTTAGTAAATGTGCCCCAATGTGTCTGTGTGTGATCCAACATCCGACTGATTCTCCTGGATTCTCCTGACCCCAACCCTGACTCTGATCATTATCTTAAAATTCCCACCATTTATGCCTCCTGTCTTGTGACCAAACTATATAACGCCCCCCCAGGAACCCTCATTTATAATACCCTAAGGTGACCCACCAACTAATAATAATGCCCATCGTTCCACTGTCCCTAACATATAATGCTCTCCTTCATTATAGCCCCTACTATGATGCCCCCTTTCTGTAGCCCTCCCCCCCTTATAGTCCCTCACAAAGGATAATGCATCTTTTTCCCGGCTGTGGCACAGTAGGGTGAGACATGTTGTGCTTACTGTACTGTCCACGTGCACAATGCACCCCTATGGCAGCCTCGCATACAGCCACCATATACATTGGGGCTCATTTACTAAGGGTCCAAATCGGGCATTTTCGCGACAGAAATCGTGGGGGGCGTGGCCGTAGGAAAAACCTGACGGATTTGGAAAAACCACTGAATTTTTTAAAAAATTGTTTCGATCGAAGGTGAACTACGGTGGACCTCAGCGCAGCAGCGAAACCTGGTGGACATCGGGCGCACGGACCTTAGTGAATCCCAGCAGAACCCGAATCCTCGTCAGAGAACGTGCTGCTGGATCGTGACTGGACCGGGTAAGTAAATGTGCCCCATTGTGTGTGCAGTGGCCTTATAATGCTCCTTTACTTAACGACCCCTCCTTCGACTTATAATGCCCTCCAATTCTGTAAACCCCCCACACAGATATTGCCCCCCCACCTACCTGGATACAGATAGATTAGAGACCTGGGGCATGACTTTCGCTGTCCAGGACAATGGGACAAACCCAAAAACTGAGTTTCCGGCTGAATCCGGGAGGGTTTGGAGGCACGGACACTGATGGTCTATACTAAGGATTGGACAAGAAGTGGTCAAGTGGCTGCAGGCCTGGAATCCCTGTATAGCCCATTACTGGTCCGTCCAAGCAACAAAAGGGTTAAGGATATTTAGGAGGAACTAAAATCATTACGGGAATCATGTGTTGATGCTTTCATTTCCCTTGGAAATGGCCCACAGCAGGGATGAATTAGAGTGTGGCCCTGTGAGGTAATGGAGCCGCGCCACACTTTGATTGGAACCTGCTGCTGTTTATAGAGCGATCGATAGATGCCGAGGAGACGTCTTGGTACGTGAGTGCGACGCTCCCTGGAGTAGATTTCACAAATTTGTCACGGGCCAGTAAGTAAAGACACCAAACAAAAGCCTCGTCTTAAACATAGACACTCACTTTCTCAGGTGTTCAAAAAGAGCTCTCATGGTGTCGCGGTTACACGGCGGCAGCCGGCTCACCAGGGTCCGCAGCGCGCTGATCTGACGCTCGCTCTCCGGAAGTTCTGTGGGTGACAATAGAGAAGAACAGGAAGATAATTGTATTACTGGGAAGATTACATGAAAAATATAGAGGAAATCTCCCCTCAAAATCCATCCTGATTCTTAAATGTGTTATCCATGGAGTCCTTCCTTCTAACATCAACTTTCACAATTATGCTAATGGGCCAGAAGGGTTACTGCTCTGTTATACTGTGCAGGAGCACTTCCCCCCTCCCATTGTGGCAGACTAAAGTAGGCGAAGGAAGTGGGAAGGAGGAGACAGTTTAACAATGCTCCCCAAAGCCCTCCAATGCTTATTAGCATCATTTTTAAAGTTGATGTAAGAAGGAAGGCTAACAAATATAAGAAGATCAAATTTCAAAATGGTGGTGTCGAAGAAGTATACACGTTCCACATCTGAGAAATTATGTATAGAAACAAATAAGTCTTTAATAAATACAAAATAGTGCATAAAAAACAATTAAAAACCCCTAGACAGGGGGCGAGAACTAAGATCTCCCAGAACCCGGCATATGTATATGTAAAAAAAATATGCATCTACAATAAAGGTACTCGACTTTGATAATGCTCCAGTAATATGTATACCAAATACAAGAAGAAACCACAGTCCATGGTTTTTCATGATGAATTTTGATGGTTGATTCTTTTAAAGGAAATCTATCCCCGCAATAAAGCATGATAGACCAAGGGCACAAAATTATGCTAATGAGCTAGACGAGCTCAAGGGGTCGTTACCAGAGTGCCAACAAGCTCTGTACAGGCTCTTACACTGTGCAGAAGCACTTCCCCCCTACAGCTTTGTGAGATTACAGCAGGTAGAGGGAGGGGGGACATGCTGAGTGATCATAGAGGAAAGGGGATACACTGTAACGGCCTCTGAAGCTACAGCACAGAGGGGCTTCCTCCAAAATTTTACATGTTGATGTTAGGAGGAAGAAGGCCAGGGATAACAAATATATGAAGATTCCCACAAACACGGGGCCAGGATCTATGAGTAATGTCCCTGGTTTATCAGGATGGATATTGATGGTAGATTCCCTTTAAATATTCCTGACAAATTGCAACTATACTGTATGTCGTATAATACATACTTGAAGGTATTCTGAGGTCTACATTTAAAAACACCACAATCCTTGTTCAAACACTGCAGTCTCTTCTGTAGTCACCATTCCCAGTGCCATGCATTGTATAGTGGCCGTGCTTGGTACTGCAGCACTGTCCTATTCACTTACTGGGATAAAGCAGCACCCAAGTCATGATTAAGCGAGAAATCATTGGCCTGTGAAGTGGAGCCCTGTGACCGCTCCAAGCATCCAATCAGCAAGATCTATACATGGGGTGATCGATATGTGAGATCTGGAATGAACCTTTAACTTTGCAGGACCCTGACATATAGCGGTCACCTAGAGGGTCCTGTGTCCTTACATAGAGGATGTGCATAGATTCTTTCATTACTTATAAAAAATCCTTTGGTTTGCTAAGAAAAGAGTGCGGCGTCTCCTCCTTGCGCAGCGACGGTCCCTCTTGCTGAACGTAAAATGATTTATCGCAGGCTCACAGCTGGAATTTACTCAGTCACTTAATAGGACATTAAGAGCAGCAATTAAGCCGCACTCCCCAAACAGAAACAACATCACTCGCTGGAGTTTGCTCTTCACATGTCCTTGTGTCTATATTTACTGCACCAAAACCCGACCGGCACCAGAAATGTGCCAAATCCTCCCTGCGCTCCTGTCATCCCCTGCGCCGTCCACAGAACAGCGAGCGATGGCGACTAACCATTAAACAAGGCGCCTTCCGTGTTGGCGCTGGCACCGTATAAATCATCCTCCAAGAACCCACTGTGCGACTTGTCTGCCAGAACCTGCGTGCGACAACGACTCCATAAATCTGATAACATTTCTAATGTGCCGTAAAATCAGCCCTCAGGCGGGAGGTGCGACACCTGGGGATGCACCTAGGAACGCAGTGTGGAGACATATGCTGTAGCGCAGCGCTGCCGGTTATTATGTGTCTCAATACCTTGTGGGGAAATGTAATAAACTGAGACTAGGTGTAACATCATCTTACAGATTACATACACAATAATATATAGAATAAGAAAAATAACTTTATTATCAATATATGCCATCACTTATCCTGAGTTACATCCTTAATCTTTTTATTTTCGATAAAAGTGAAAAACTAACATACTAATACATAATGAGCCAATAACTTCTTGGCAAAAGAACTATACAACCAAAACATAATACAAACTAAAAATTAAAACACTAAAACAACATGTGACGAACTCCTGGCCAGCCACACAACACACACTCGGCATAAACAAAACCTTCACCCATCCCCACCACCTAATTTTTTTTTTTTTTTTTAATGTTTATATAAATACCACAAAATACACATAAATAAATAAACAATAAAAACACGAAAACAAGACGGAAATAACAAATAACATTAATAACATTAAATCACTAACTAAAAATCCCACCCCATCACCCTCCCACCCACACGGTCTAACGTCCAGTTTGCGCTTATATGCTCAGACCAGTGCCCGGATCTAAGTCCAATCCCGTCCACCCCCCTTCCCAACCTAAAACCCTAACACCACACCCAAACAACCAGCCTATATACACAAAACTATAACTACATAAATAACACACTGTACACAAATAAACAACACATTAACATATCAACATATACAAATCACCACATAAAGCCCAGGTTCGTCGCCTGCAAGCCACATCCTATATACCTCAGAACACAAAACAAAATCTACAGTGTCAGCTCACCCAAACCCATGATAGGAGATAAACAGACTAAGGGACACTAAAGAGAACCCCCTCCAAAGGAGAAGAGCCCTCCCCGTGCCCAGCCTCTCATACTCCAGAGAGCGCACTCTTCACCATGTCACCCAATGTTCCTAACCACCTTCACCACCGGAGGATTTTACGCTGCGTCGATACTACACCGTGCGTTCCACGTGTGGTCCCTGACCACTAGACTGACTAGAATAATTGTCAGCGGTCGTCCCGGCCACCCAGGCCTCTGAATGCTACCATAGGCCCACTCCGCATAGGAGAGAACCGCCAACCCGGCCAATGATGGAAGCGCCCACCCGGTTGTACACCTCTGGTTAAAGGCACTGAGCAGAAGGGTCCATGCTCTCCACAGGCCCCCACTTCTCCCGGGGACAACCCCTTTCCCAGAGCTCCTACACTTCGATTGTCCCTCACAACCCACTTTCCATGGAAGCAGCGCCAAGTCAGTCCCAAACTTCAAGGGGATCCTGATGGAATTCAAAAACTCAAACCCACCCCCAGATCCCGACTTGGGCAAATCCCTGAGGGCCAGAGGCTTCTGGAACGGCAAACGAACCCTTTTGTCAAGAGTTTCCTCGACATGGTCCTGATCTCCCACATTCCCAGACCCCACCGGCGAATCACCTTCAGAACCGGGGTTAGCGTAAGCGGAAGATGCCCATGCGGTGTACGGAGATCCTTCACCATTCCCTCCTGTCTCCCATTCCGGAAGAAAGGCCGAAACATCCCCTACAGGAGTCTACCCCGGAGGAGCCTCTTTTCCATAGGTTTGCTACATTGATCTTCAAGAAGGTTTCACTAGGAACACCACAGGTTGACCATACACAACCCTCCTTGTCTCCTCGTGCGGTAGTACCTCCCTCTTGATAAGGTTCAGCCTATTCCCATAACAGCTGAAGAACAGACTGCACACACTGCCCTTTAATCAGCAACGGGAGCAGGTAATTTTTGTCAGTGTAACCCTTTCCCTGAGGGTCAATGACCAACCCTTCCACTGGTCCACCCTCTGAGCGTGGGCGATCTTAAGCCTGCCGTCCCCAGTTTTGCATGGGTAATCCCCCTGGCCCAAATTCGATGCCGAGAACTTTGGCAGTCTTGGGGCCCTGGAATAGTGTCCGGGAATCAAAGCCTGGATCCCCCTCTCCAGCCAGAGACTATCACCTTATCCCGGTTGATCTTGTACCCAGAAGCCTCTGAGTAGCGGTCAGCTCTGACATCACCACTGCGCCTCCCCTCTCGAGCACACAAAACGTGACATCATCCGTACGCTACCACGCTAGAGTGTTTCCGTGCCCCAGTGCCCGGTGGTTCATCCCGACTCCCACCAACGGACCACACGATCAACCCTCCTAAGGAATGGTTCAATCGCGAACACGTATATAAAAGTGGGCCAGAGGACAACCCTGGCGAACACCATGACCCACCTCAAAAGCGAGAGGCCAATCCACCGTTCACAAGCGGGAACTCTCGGCCCCTGCATACAAACTTTCAGCCAATTGACAAACTGCCCCCAGCAGTGCCATACCTCAGAAGGACCGACCAGAGTACTCTGCGTCCAACCGCGATCAAAACGCTTTTTGCCTGTATCCAGGACAGCAAGTAACCCCTTCCAGTTACCACCCTGTCCCTGCTCCACTGCCTCCCGGACACAAGCAGCCTAAATGTAGACGCGGCCTGGAACATAGCATGCTGGTCCCCGACAGGAGCCCGGGGAGCAAATCTGGCACCGCTAGCCGATTAACACAGCACCTTTGCCAAAACCTTGCTGTGCCGTATTGAGAAGCGCTATGGACGACAGTTTCTCACACGAGTAATCGTCCTTACCCTTTGACCAACATGATCAGGCGACCTCCTCATTGACTTTCGGCAGAGCGCCCGGAGGAAAGACCTCATTGAATACCCTCAGCATAGTGGGAACCAAGGCTGTCCTTAAAGGTCTTAAAAACTCTCAGATGTTAAGCCATCCGACCTGGCTATTTGCTTGAGGGAAGTCCTTCAAATCGCAGTTGACTTCCTCTTCCCTTATCACTTTGGTCAACGTCAAGAGAGGTCAAGCTCCTGCTCATGGGTACAGTTTTCACCAGCCAGGAAAAGCCGACCTACATCCATCTAGATCCTCCCTGCCCCAAGAGGTTGTATAAGATTGACGACCTCCAGAATTCCCTGATCTGGAACCTTTTCAGGGATCCCTACTGTCACACTACAGTCCCGCTGATAACTTATACCATTCACTGACATCTTGCGTTCTATAAGTGATCGGGCGAGATGTTTTCCCCCCGTATCCCTCTCAAAAACTAAGATGCGGTTCTATCGTAACTGACACCTCTTCAGTCAAGGATTTCACTCTGGAGATGTCCTCACGCTACCTCCAGTCGAGACGAGATGCTCGAGTTTCCATCCTCATCGGCCCTATACAGGCGGTACCCTTCCCAGGCTCCTGAGCTGCGAGAGCTGGCGGGAGAATCTCGCCACACCTTTTCTTGACATCTGAAAGAAAGTCCCTCAAAGGATTGTCTGATCTCCGCTTCAAAGTTCCTGGAGAGACGAATTGAGCTTCCATAGCCTCTTGGCATCCGGGGGTCTCTTGTAACATTCAGAGAAAACAAAATTAGACGTGATCGGAAGAATTCTACCTCAACACAAAACTTACGAAGAAATGGCTTCTCCTTTAAAATAAAACCTGTCTATTCTAGACCTGCAGCTACCCCTATAATAGGTGAACCCGCGTGTCCTGGGGTGTGCCGGATGTGGACATCCACCAGGGCGAGCCTCACTAGCTATGCTATTAAGCGGCGCTATCATAGGTTCAACTTGTCTCTGGAACCGTCCCCTATCCTGGACCCATCGTGACAGCATTGAAGTCCCCTCCAAAGACAACCTGCCGCCGAAACCATTGTAAAAGGTATGGCTTGATCCTCATAAGAACCTTCCTGTCCATGGACTGGGGACCATAGATGTTAATTAGTCGAAGTTCTGTTCTTTGTCCCTTCATGAGGACTCCAGGATCAGGCAACCTCCACATTTCAACTCAATAACTCGTCGGCATTTCTAGACCGCTGCGGTTAAAAGACCGCCACTCCAACTATACGGCTCGGCCGCAAGAGACCACTAGGAAGGTCCCGTGTCTCCATTCGCCTCTTCAGCTTTATATCACGCCGCCAAATCTGGCAGCCTGGTCTTCCTGCAAAATAAAATGTCCGTCTTCAACACGGCCGATAAAATCAAGGCCGCAATCTGCCGCATCAGCTTAATGCTGGCGACATTAATTGGACTGCAGCGTCAACTGAGTGGGTGGCCGCATCATCGAGTTGATTAGTTGGAACGCTTTCCTTTTTACCCCTTACACCACCCTCGGGAAAATGCCACCCCCTTTTTAGACATATTGTGGTGCCACCTCCCGTCACCTCTGGCTTCCAGGGGCGATCGGACTCTGCCTCCTATCCTCGGCTCCAGACTCTGGGCCCAGTCCCCCTTCTGAGGACCCCTGACCTCCCCGGGGGCGACTCGCACCCCCTCCTGCAGGCTCCGCCACCCTGGGGCTTCATCACCTCAGCCCCCCATCGTGCAGGAGAGCTTTCCATCCGGCGCAGGAATCATATTTGAAGTTTCGACCATGCAGGGGTTGGTTTGCACCTTCCTTGGGATACACTTATTCAGGTGGGAGAAGATCTTACACACTCCATTCTTTTTATCTTAACCTTTGTCTTCTTTTTGGTTGGCGGCACGCTTACGCTTTTCCTCAAGCCCTCACCTATTTCCTCATCCATACTCTCATAATGGGAGGAGTCTGAGGACGTGGCACCTTTCCTCTCTCTTCTCGATCCTCCTGCCTCTCATCCAGTACATCATTCTTGTTGTCAGGGGCCTCAGCGACAGTGTGGTCTCCAGTATGCGCCAGGTTTGTCCCATCAGCCCGAGACTCCCCCCACTCCCGCTCATCTCCTGTTGACGCTTTTCAACGCCTTAGCTGGGCCAGGCTGTCTTATTTCTCCTGTCATCTCTTCCCTGGCCTTCCATTCCTCCTCCGCCTCGTGCTAGTCCCCTCCCCAGATTCAGCCTCATGCTTTCATCCCGCTGAGGTTGTGACCTGCATTAAGCGAAGGAAAGAGGACAACGACTGTATGGGAACGAGAATCCCACACAGGTTACACCTAATCATCTGCCGTCTGTACAGGATGCAGCGAGATGGCCCGACAACCCCCACACCAACTCACACTTCTTCACGTGCGTTTGCGCTGGAATGTGTGGGGCACCGCACCTGTGACACCGCTTAGGCTGCCCCCGGTAGAAAGATCAGGATCCGTCCCTCCCCAAAAGGCTGATTGAAGGTAATGGCCGGTGCGACTGAGTTCCTGAACGCCTCAACTTCACCATGAATGTCCAGGCCCCTGACCAATATACCAACTCGTCTCGTTTTTTTTTCTGGTATCCTAGCACCTCTCCATAACGACTTTCCAGTGTCCAATGATGTCGAAGGCAAATGTGTTCTTCTGTAAAAACGGTCATCTTCTTGAGTTCGCTCGGGCTGGGACACTGCTTTGCCACCGCAAAGTCCCGCCACTTCGGGGCTCGTGTAATCTCAGAGCTCATAGTTGGAGGCCAGAAGAGCTCAGCCCCTCCGGCCGAACAAAGCTGATATCAAATGGGATGGATCAAGGCAAAGATGTTCAGCCGCCTTGAAGTCCATCTGCATAGCAGCTCAACCTACCTGTGCCCGGGGGGGACCACATCACTGCACGCCAGAAGGACCGGATACCACATTCCTACGGTTAGCACCCCTGCCCGTGTTGTCCCGGAAGCGACCATGGTGTCGGGAGGGGGGTTAAGATGAATCTCACCTCTTCTGTTTCTTTTCTTTGGCCTGGTCTTCTTCGCTTCTCCTCACGGCTGCTCCCCCAGCGGCTTCCTTGGGAGTTCATCGCAAAAGAAAGTTCTCTCTATCGCACTGGGGACTCGAGCAGCCGATCTCTGCCTAGAGCGCCCCTCCCTGGCTGCCGGTGTCACTGTCCGTCCCCCGAGCGAGGTGTACTGCTGGCTGTCCTGCAGGGGCCCACATGCACAGAGGCCTGCTGATCTTCCGCAAGCCGCCAGTGGGAACTGCTGCTCTCATCATCATCTAGTCCTCCTCCACCTGGCTCGTCAGCTGCAACCAACACCCCCTATGCCTTTGCTCTCTGTTATCATCCAGTTAGGCAAATCTATCATCACAGTTTTTTTTAAATGGCACCGCTATTATCTAATATGAAAGTTTTTCTTTTATCAAGTAGCCATCTATGCCTCAGTGTGTTAATATTCTCCATTAATTTCCTATTTTTTTCGTGTCTTTTTGGCGCCGTGTTCGCGCCTGGCGCAGGGGCACTCGCAGCTCCCCTCCCGGAGCCTCCTGATGGTCTTAGTCCCTCTTCGTACCACAGAGGTGGCTCTGGACCCGGGAGGCATAGGTGGACAAGACTCCCGGGGTCCCCTGCACGCCCCAGCCTCCCCGCCTATGGTCACCTACACTGTGAGCACCTCCGCTTCATATCTCCAGCCCCGGAACCGCTCTCACCCTGCACCATCATGGACATCAGCCTTCTCGTGTGGGCTTTCTTCTTATAACACTAGACTCAGGGGGATTAGTAGTCCACCCCCCCCCCACCCTGCTAGCGATCCTTGAGAACGTCTCACCCCCTGAGTCCTCCATGCGCGGCCGGTAGCTGGCTACCGCCCTGCCCCCCCGCCGCCTGTTTCCCGGTAAGTCAGTAGCCTGGGGTTGTTTTCTCTCTTCTCATGTCCTGGATACTCCCCATCCCTCCCAATGATCCGTTGAAGTAGAGTAGGTTCACCCCATGAGGTGATATTTCCTGGATGGCTCAGAGCGAGCACCACACAGCCTCTCACTAGCTTAACGATGGTAACGAGCTCCAGAATGCACTCACTATCTGCGTGCTGGTGCAGTCCACTGTGTACATCCACTTACATTACTTATCCTTCTGATCCTGAGTTACATCCTGTATTATACCACCAGAGCTTGCAACCTCACTATTCTGCGGCTGGTGAGTCACTGTGTACACACCATGACATTACTTATCCTGTACTGATCCCTGAGTACATCTGATATTATCCCCATAGGTGCACTCACCTATTTCTGCGTGCTGGTGCAGTCCCACTGTGTACATACATGACATTCTTATCCTGTACTGATCCTGATTACATCCTTTATTAATACCACCAAGAGGTGCCCTCACTAGTCTGCTGCTGGTCAGTCAACTGGTACATACATGAATTATTATCTGTACAACCTGAGTTACATCCTGCATTAATACTCCGAGCTGCACTCACTATTTTCTCTGCTGGTGCAGTCACTTGTGTACATACATGACATTACCTGTATCCGGTACTGATCCTGAGTTACATCCTGTATTACACTCCAAGCGCACTCACTATTCTGGCTGCTGCGTACAGTCCTGTGTACATACTGACATTCTTATCCTGTACTGATCCTAAGTTTACAATCCTGTATTTACCCCCAGAGCTGCACTCACTAGTGTGTCTCTCTGCTGGTGCGTCACTGTGTACATACATTGACATTTTTTACTGATCCTGAGTTTACAAACCGCGTTTATACCCCGAGCTGCCTCACTATTCTGCTGTGCATTCATTGTGTCATACATGCATACTTATCCTTAATGATCCTGAGTTACACCCTGTATTATACCCCAGAGCTGCACTCACTATTCTGCTGGTGCAGTCACTGTGTACATACATGACATTACTTATCCTGTACTCCTATCTATCTATCTATCTATCTATCTATCTATCTATCTCATATCTATCTATCTATCTATCTATCTATCTATCTATCTATCTCATATCTATCTATCTATCTATCTCATACCTATCTATCTATCTATCTATCTATCTATCTATCTATCTATCTATCTGTCTATCTATCTATCTCATATCTATCTATCTCATATCTATTATCTATCTATTATCTATCTATATATCATATCTATCTATCTATCAAGGGTCGTTCATCTTTTATCTCCTTCCCTTTGCCTTTTTGTGCCTAATTTGTCTTTGTAGTTTGGGCCCTTTGTAAAATGCAAATTTTAGGCACAATTTATTTTTAAATTCGCAACTACCAACAAAAAAAAACCCTATATTCAACTAAGAACATTCTGCCCCCTGATGCACTGTACCCTAGAAATATTTGATCAGTACATATTACCCTCACAAAAGATAACTTCCTTCCTCTATGTTCCAAAAATCTCAACAATCATATCGATATACTGTTGTTTTTCCTACCATTTTTGTCAGTACCGGGAATGAGTGGCGCTGAGTTCAACCAAATCAGAAGTTCGGTGATGGTATCGAACCCAAGTGCTTACTCCAGATGTGCAGGGGCGCCTCAATTTTCCCGAAACAGCAATTTCCAGGAAAATGGCAGAACGCATGAGTCACCCGCAGCTAAAGAATGAACACCTATCACAGGTGTCCGGGCTTGGGGACCAGAACATCACAGTATGGGTCTGCTCAGCACTACAGGTCCACTCATTGTCAGGACCTTTCTCAAGCAAGAGCGTGCAAGTGCACTTACAGTCAAACACCCCATGTGTGGCTACCTAGGGACTTTGCATCTCAGTCTGATGCAGTGCCCAGATGAGCGGTGGCTCAAAAGCCATGCTGGGTCCGCCAGGTACCGTCGTGGTGTCACCTCCTGTTGCTACTCTCTGGAAGGGATGGAAAGACCTGGTGCTCCCCACTGAGAAATAAGTCCAGAGAGTCAGAGTCTGCACTCAACAATTACCTTCTTTACTGAAAGAATTCAGGTACAAAGCAATACAGGCCAATCACAGGGCCATCTTCTCCAATCTCCCCCATGACCGGAGGAGGGTCCTATGCTGAGTAAAGGCCTCGGCTAGCTGTCCCTGTCTTTCTCGAAAGGTTGGTACCCTGGTCATAGGTTAGGAGCCCAGTGTCCATGGCAGAGGATCCCATCTCAGCTTCTTCTTTTGGTTGCTCAGGTAGACTGGCAGTCTTTTCCTCCAAGCTCTGTTCCCTAACTGCAACACACTAAGGACTGGGACAGTTCTCCTTATATACCTTCTACTAGCGGACCAGTAGTTACATTTCAGCACAAAAACAATGATAAAGCATTCTCCCATTGACTTACAACAAGCCCCCATCATATTCTATGGCAACAAGATTCTAAATTGTAAACAACTTTCCAGACAGCACCTGTCATTCTAAAGGTCAGACTGTCTGATTGTCTGGTAAACAAGTTTCTACTATAACTGGACAATTACCAATTATCAACCCTTTCTACTAGTCTATATAGATACAGTCATAATAGGCAGAATGTATAGAACAGTATTCTATACGTGAATGCAAATTAACCCTTGATGTAAAATTAAGATGTACTGAGTTTGCAGAGGGGAAATATTCAAATTTCCAAAATTCAATGTCCCTCAATTACAGGGCACTACACTAATAATTCTAGCCAGGGGCGATGGTGAAAATTGAAGCACCACCTTAGATTCTCTCTCTCATAGTGAAGTTTGATTATAGCCATTTTGTTTTTATTGTAGGGTTGATCTTGGTAGGTTCCTGCGGTTTTTGGAAAGTTGCTTGAAGGATTGTTCCTCTCATGGGATTGCTTTGCTGGCAATTCTATTACTCTATCCATCCCTTTTAACACATCATTCCATCCATCTTGTTCAGCATGACAGCGTATGCTATAAGCCGTGTGCTCTTTAATGAAAACATATCCTCAATGAGGCAATGAGTACAACTTATCGTATAAATTCTCTGACCCTATATATACCCAACATTAAAGGAAATCTATCACCAGTTTTAAAGGAAATCTATCACCAGTTTTAAAGGAAATCTACCACCAGGATAAAGAATAGTAAACCAAGCACACTGACATACTGGTGAGTGCCCCCTCTGGCAGGTTCAGCTTTTCTTTTAGCTTCTTAGGAACTTGTTTTTACAATAAAAAGGTTTCACCAAGTATGCAAATGAGCCTCCGAGGCTCCAGACTCTATAGATGTCAATGGAGCTTGGAGCCCCGAAGGCTCATCTGCATCATTTTTAAGCCTCTTTTTCTTAAAAGCAAAGGCATATGAAGCTACCAGAAGAGTAGCTTCTGCCGGAGAGGGCACACACCACTATGTCCGTGTGCTTGGTTTGCAATCCTTCATCCTGGTGGTAGATATCCTTTAAGGATTGTAAAACAAACACACTATGTTGGTGTATATATGGAAACAAACCTCAGGAGATCTGGGCTCAATTACCAGCTATGGAGCCCAGAGCCCCTGAGGCTTATTTGCATAAATTCCTCAGGCCTCAGGAGCAGTAGCATCATTTTTAAAGCCCCTTTTTTTGTAAAAACAAGGGATTAAGAAGCTTAAAAAGAGTGGATCCAGTCAGGGGAGAGGGCACACACCACTATGTAAGTGCGCTTGGTTTACAATCCTTCATCCTGGCGGTAGATTTCCATATAGATATTCTTAGCCCTTTCACTTACTAGCTATATTATTTCAAAGGGGTTTTCCAGTAGTCATACACACTATTAAGGAATTTTACTCCATAATGTGAGGTTTCTTTTTCAAGCTGCGTTTTGGGTTTACAAAAGCAACACCCTGTCTTGGAGGACTCATCCAATCCTTCACTAAATAGGCTATTTTGTTTGAATTGATATTATTATTTATTTAATGTGTAATACTTCACTTGGCCTGTGGAGGCACTGTAGGGAAATTAAACACGTATTAGCAGATATTCCTGCAGATTGCATCTGATCACTTAGGATATTATAACAAGTGATGACTGTCCTTAGTGGAGATACACTCTAGATATATTTTCTATAGCTCCCTTATTTTATATAGGACCCCCTTAAGCAAGGAAGTGGGTAATTTTACCAGGTAGGGGTAATTGATTGAAATTTCTCCTAACAGATCAGTCCTATGTGCATAAGGAAGAGCTTACACATCCCGGCAGAATCCCATTAATGAAATTATTTGTAGAATCATATATACATATGGTCCATTTCTTAGTAATGAGATTACTTGCACTTAATTAGAAATGAAATTTAATAAGAAAGAGAGTCATAAATAATTCCACTCCCAAAAATAGGTCATAAATAATAATCTTTTAAGTCGAGATTATATTACACATCAAAAGATACATGATGTAATATAAGATCCAGAAATTGTTCTCCGCACATTGTGGAATGGGATCAGGATAACTCCAGTTTCTATTAAATGTAACAAATAGAAGATGGAAAGTCAACAAATGTTCTTGCTGACTTTTTGATCGTTTTTGTTAATTTCATTAATTACATTTCCTTCCATAATTACATTTCTGGAAATTTCTTGGGGGCTTTCCTTGCTCCGCCTCTAGTTTCTCGTGATTCCCATCAGTTCCCCCGACACAGTGGGCTGGGCCCTAATGACATGAAGTCGCCCTAACGTGCCCATTATACAGTGGCTTATATGAGCCCTGCCCCATATTCCATCCGCTATATTTCAGTCATGTATATGCCCCAATCTTTCCAAAATATTTGAGTCTTGCCCCAAATAGTGCCGAGTATTTGGTCTCCTTTTGTGTCGAGTGTTTTTTGTGTCCTGCCCCAATCCCTATCATGACTGGTATTTTGAGTCCTTCACCCCCAGCAGTGATTTATTTGTATAATGCCCCCTTATCCTAGTCAGTATTTTAAATTCCTGCCCCATTTCAACAATTTATAATTTTGGTCCTACCCACTATCGTGACTGGTATTTTTGAATTCTTTTCCCTATCATGGTTGATATTTTGAATTACTGCCCCATTGAGGTTAGTATTTTTCTTGTTCTACTCACTATCACGGTTGGTATTTTTTTGTTTCCCATCTGTGGCTTGTTTATAGTCAAGTTGCAAGTCAAGTGCTAAAAAGTGGGCCTGAAGCGCAATGTCTTGGTTTGATCTGAACATTGTGGGTATCTGGACCGAAACCTGGACTTCAGACAAAAGTCTAGGTTCAGCATTCATGCTCACTACCCTGCCAGTAACAAACTTGATTGGTGCCACCAGCGTAGATGATATGGAGAGTAAAAAGCAATCATAATTAAAATGGTGGCATGCACGCACCTCCGGCAGCATTTATATTGATAACAAATTTGATGCTATCACCTGTAGGGGTGAATGTTCCGGTTTGGCAAACCTAAACAGGCCCATTCATCCGTGGTACAAACCCTATATGTTGTACACCACACATGGAACAAAAAAGCCATGTGAACAAGCCCTAAAACATATTTGAGATCAAGGAGTTTACCAGTAGATGGCGGCCATTCTGTGGCCAATATGAGGAAATGGTCAGCCAACCGCTCCTTGATCCTAGGTCTATAAGTATGATGGAGCTGATGATGATTACCTGTGGTTGGTAAGTGGCACGTTACTGACCTATGAGAGATGCTGAGAAGATGAATCTTCTAAAGCATGAAAAAAATAAGAGAAGGGGCCAAGCTCCTGTACAAAGAGGAGGTCGAGGAACGGAGCTGTGGTTTAGGCCCTGTAAAGAAGAGCTGTCGTGAAACGGCAAAGCACATAGACCCAGCCGATTCAGCTCTTGTGTAAGGGCTGAAGAAAACGGATTCTGCTTATATGATCATCAGGTTACAGTGGAAGTCCTTTAATCCGGGTAGAGGTACATGCAAAATCATGTACATGGATCTTTGGGAAAATGCCACCATATCACACTATACTGGGAATAAGAAACCACCCATTTTTGAGATCAATGATGCTCCGAGCAGTTGGAACCACTATAATCTACAACCCGTCCCCACCAACTTGTGGATAGGGAATAAGTTGCGTTGGTGGCCAAAACCTTTAAAGGAGTTTTTCAGTTTGATTATATTGATAACCTACCCATAGAATAGATCACCTATATAAGCAATGTGAGCTCCTTCATTTTAAGGTGTCTAAAAAATTGATCTGAACTTTTGTGTAAATTGAAAACAGAAAACTTTTTCATTTCTCGGCTTTCCTAGGACAGGTCATTGTTATCGTTATCGGTCCGACCACCTTCAACCAGCAGTTGTAAACTCTTAGTTCCTTACCAAGCATTGTGCTGTACATTGTATAGTGGCTGTGCTTGGTAGTGCAGCATATGCATATTTACTTGAATTGGGCGGAGTTACAGGGGTCATGTGACAGAGGTCTATGAAGTTGATCGGTGGTGCAGGGTGATGTATTTCCTCCTATATTATCTCAATGACTCAATATATGAATCAATATATAAATTGTGGAATACCCCATAAACTTTATAAGTTCTCCATCGTATGTTTACAAGATCCTTATGTGATATGTCAGTCTTCCATCTGAAATAAACCAAACATTAAGGTCACGCACAATGTCGACATGAAATGTCACCACATGAAATAAAATTATCCACGGCAGCGGATAGAAGAGACGACCCTACAAATCAGCCGGAGCTGAATGCTCGATATCAAGTCAATTTAAGCACAAATCAGGAAAAACAGACATTGTCATATTGTGGCGGTCGCTCGGCGTACATGTGCGAGGCGTTCTAGTGGAGCCAGATAGGAACAATGCGCTCGACGTCCAAAAATGACTGATATCATTACAGTCAAAATACAATTGAGCTCTGTCATGACAAAATGATAAGTGTGCGAAACAGAATGAAACAAAGTGTGATAGATGAAGCCAACGTGCGGATGCCAAGTGGGCGAACGCCACGAGCCGGATCCATCCCCTAATGGTCATGTCTGGATGAGAGAGCAATAAAGGCAATGCTGCAGAATCATCACTGTTCATTGCAGTCCTAACAACTGTGACCTCTATGGAAAGTCATATTGATGGGACAAAACTCATATTTCACATGAGAGTATGTCCACGAGGGCCATGGGGGTAACCTAAATCTGCTAAATTATAACAAGTTCTCTTAGTTCTTACGGATTATATATGGTACAGGTCACCACACATGGTGAAGAGACAGCAAATGTGCCAACCCCAACAACCACTACTGGGCTCAGGTGGGACTGCACCCTCTTCAAGTCATACTGGCTTCTGAATCTTCTCGTCCTAAGGTAAAGATGTTATGTACATTGCCAATCAATGGTATCCACAATCACATAATCATACATTCATGTGACTACTGTGGCCAGAGACTGCATCAACCGAAATGTGCACAGTGCATCATCACCTCTGGCCCAAGGCACCAGAAGTCATAGAGACTAGACTGTCACTGTTTGAACCAGGGGTGGCCCTCCATACAGTTAAATAGTGTTCCCTTGTTCAAGTTATTCTGGAAAACCTCCTGATAATTGGGACAGGGGTAGCAAAAAACATCTGGAAATCTTCCTGATAATTGGGGCAGGGGTAGCAAAATAAAGGTAATTGCCCTGACCAGCTCATGGTTCCAATGTTGCAGAAGTCTTCCGGTCTTCAGTACCTCCAGCCCAGGAAGAGATGGAGAATGTCACTTCTTCAACATGAAGAGGAATGTCAGCGGACGGGCAAGAGACGTTGAAGACCACAAGACCAATGGCGCTGAGAGCTGGAGCATACATGTCTTTTTCTTTTCTATTCTGATAGAGTAGTTTTCTTGAAAGTTGGAGAAAGGTCAATCATCTAGGGTATGGGGAGAATTGGGGATTTTGGGTTTTGAACATACCCAAATCTTTTGTTCTCTAGGTAGATAAGCTTCTTCTGCAGGGTTCATGGGTGTTTACAATAGCTTATCCCAAGACAATGGGGCACATTTACTTACCCGGTCCAGTAGTGATCCTGCGGCGCGTTGTCCGACGCTGATTTGGGTCTGCCGGGATTCACTAAGGTTGTGCGCTTGATATCCAGCAGGTGTCGCTGCTGCACCGAGATCCGCCGGAGTTCACCTTCTTCGTCCCAGTGCATGTGAGTGCTGATCTTGCGACACAAATTCCGGATCCGTCGGGTTGTCTGAGGGCCACGGCCCCACAATTTCTGTTGCGTGACAGCCAGCGCCAATGTGACACAATCTGATCACGTGCGCTAAAATCCTGGGGCAATTCGGCGCAAAACGAAAATATGCCCCAATATGCCTGCTCATCTGAGCTGGAAAACTGGTGGGAGTGAGGGCTCATTCTAGAGCAATCGGCTAACCAATATCTACGTTGTATTGGCACCTTTAGTGGCAGATCTCATCCGTGGCACGTATGGATATGAGGAATGTCAGGTAACTCAACACAAAGGGTTAACCTTTTAAATTTTGTATAAACTTCTCAGAATATTCATGAAATATAGATCAGTAATTTGGTTCGCCGCTGACTTGCTCTGCCATGGCTTCGTTTAAGGCTCCTCCGACACCTAAAAAAAATATATTTTGGCCCAATTGTCTCCTGATTCACGGATCAGACATCGATTTGTGAGACAAGAAGAAAATTTGTAAAATAAATGATATTAACTTGACTAATTGATTCCAGACAGGGGCCAGAAGTTGCAGGTGGTGAGCAGCTAATGAAAGTCTATAAATCACCGCCAACAATCCCCGCTCTTATGTTCTTTATTTAAAAGCTACCTGCTCCCGGAGACGCCATTGATCCGCACCAGGGCTGCTGACGAAAAAACTGACCCCCCCCTCCCCAATGTTAACAGTGAAGAGATACACTTAATCCAATTTGACAGGCAATGCCAAAGATGCCAGTGGTAATTAATTAGCTCGTAATTTAGATGGCAGAACAACAGGATATAGGAATCGGTGTTCAGTGCCATTTCCCCTTAGGCTCCATCTTACGGGGTCAGGTTTATGTCTCTTGTGTTGGAGGTCAGTAAATAAATTGGCGGCGTGCCAGGGCGCTGGACGTTTCATGATAGATATCCTTCACCCCCCTAATTGCCTCTGGCATCGTCAGCCTGCAATGAGAGAGTAATTCTTCCCCTTTTTCATCCTCCTCGAGGCTTTCTTGAAGGATTTGGGGAGAGGTAGAAGAAGTTGAACTCTTGTGGCATAGACTTGTCACACGACGGACTGTCTACGCTACATACCCAAAGTATCAAGAGACACTTTTTGTTTCACAACATTATGCCGCCTGGTAGGGCTGTCTCTTACTAGGGGCATAATGTGTTTATATAGATTTCCTAACACCTATATGGTATGTACAAAAAGACGCGACTGATCTCTTCTACGTCGAGAACTATTTTCTTAACCTCAGCTCAACTCACACCGTAAGGGCATGTGCACACACACGAGACCTCCAGACACTACTTTATAGCCTCCATCATCAGGGATTGAATGTATGGAGATTCTTTCATCCTACAACCAATAGAGGGTGTATATAAAGACTGGGGTTTTTCATGCCTGTCTTGATACCCCTTTACATTGATTCGACTTCCCCCTTAGGTTGTACACAGTGGGACATGTAGATTGTATTGAGCTTTTATTGAGAAAATCCTTCATAATTAGAGGAACTTGATTGTACTGATATAATTGTGTGTTATAACTTACCTTGCAACCTGACAGAATCCTCTGAGTAGTCCCAGGAGTTGGGCTTTGGTTTGGATGCATTTCAAAAAACAACACGTGCTAGAGACTCCTCAGCTCTCAGTCCCCAACTTTGTACAGCTCCTCCCTCCCCACTGATATCAGCTCACCAGGCCGTGAGATCTGTGAAGGAGCAGGTGGGAGGAGCTGTACAGGAGCACAAAGGTGGGGGCTGAGAGCTGAGCAGTCTGCAGCACAGACAAGTCACATGTTGTTTTTTGAAATACATCCAAACCAAAGCCCAACCCCTGGGACTACACAGAGGATTCTGTCAGGGTGCAAGGTAAGATAGAACACACAATTATATCATAATGCAAATGCTTAGAGAAAGCAGAAAGGCATGTGCACTGCAGGTGAAGGTTTTTTGGCACCTTATTTTTTTTGGCGCAAATTTTATAACAGACGCAATTTTGTTGCGCAAATCACACCATTGCCTTTCCTAAGCATGGGCAGAACTGGTGTGTTATTGTGCAAATTTTTGCACTCATATAGGCGCAAATCAATGTTAAATAAAGCGCAAACATCTGGAAGCTGGAGAAATACAAAGACAAAATTAGGCGCAAACCAAGAAACTGATACATGGAGATCTCTGGTGAACTGCTGGAAAAAGGGACAAAAAATTGCGCAAATACCCAAATGCGCTAAAAAAGTCTGTAAAACACAACCAAAAAGGCGCATCAGAAAAAGATAAATGACCCCCATAACGATACATTGTTATCAGATACATTTTATAACTTCTTTTCACTCTTTATTCCAGTATTGGGAGTACAACTTGTGCATTCCATGAGAAGCCGCATGTGACATGTGATGGAGCGGCGGTGACGTTCCGATATTTGTTATTATTCTTCCTTATATTTATATCACCCTATGCAAATGGCGCTTTTGTTATACGGTGAAAATTCCTTCCTTTGACTCGGCCGCTGCTTATGTCTATGGCGGAGCAGTTATAATAATCATATCAAATCAGCGTAGCCTGAATCTAATTGTGAATATTTTACAATGCTGAATGAGGACAGCAAAAATAAACAGCAGATCCTGTGTTCTGGGGGATAAGAAGGTAGAGTGAAAAAATCTGCCGGACCCGACCGCATTGTCCTGATCCGCATACAGAACTGCTTATTGGATCCAGGCGATGCAGACAAGGGGACGACTGCTGGCTCCGTCCTGGAGGACTGGATGCCACAACAAAGCGCAGCCACTTTCCTCTCCATGTTTTCTGACAGATTTCTTCAAACATTGGCTTTTGTTACATCTGAGGTCCTGGGTTTTCTTGTACTTTTGGATTTTACCTGTTCTGCTTAAATTGAGTAAATAAACTCTGCAGATATTAAGATAAACGAACAGCGGGAAACATGTGTTCTGTATATTCCCAGATCTCCCTGGAACACACCAGACAATGGTGGGAAAATCTTTAGGTAAGCACAGATGTAGCAGAGCTGAATTTGTGTCTTAAAGGGAACCTACCACCACAAATCTACCTATAAAGGTAGATCGGGTGGTAGGTGGATCAATAGGACGTGAGGATTGCCCTTTTAAGGGCTAATCCTCACGTCCCTGTACTTTTTTGGTAACTTTTATTATCTCTATATGTTAATTTTGTTATGCGGCTAGTGGGGCGTGGAGTAGCCACAGCTGAGGCTAAATGGCACAGCTACTCCCCGCCCCAGTAGCCTCTTTACTCCTCCTACCCACAATCTTCGGCGTTTGTGGGTAGGACGAATCTCTGCGCATGCCCACGCCTGTGCGGTCACTGCTCCAAAGACGGAGCTAAACAGGCATGTGCAGACGGCAGGTTCACCGGACGAGGGCTGCGCGTCGAATATTGTGGGTAGGAGGAGTAAAAAGGCTACTGGGGTGTGGAGTAGCTGTGCCGTTTAGCCTCAGTTGCGGCTACTCCACGCCCCAGTAGCCGCATAACAAAATTTACATATAGAGATAATAGAAGTTACCAAAAAAGTGCGGGGGCTTGAGGATTAGCCCTTAAAAGGGCAATCCTCACGTTCTATTGATCCACTTACCACCCGATCTACCTTTATAGGTAGAATCGTGGTGGTAGGTTCCCTTTAAAGGAGCCATACTTTTTAAAGGAGATGTAACCCCTCATCTCCCTTCTGTAAAGGGAGGTCAGTGACAGCGCTAAAATAAAACAATAATGATTACTTACCTTCTTCTGATGCCTCATTCCAGCACAGCAGCCTCATGTCCCTCATTTTCTCATCCTGGCTGGATCGGGATCGTGTGACTTTTTTGGTAACTTTTATTATCCCTATATGTAAATTTTGTTATGCGGCTACTGGGGCATGGAGTAGCTGCAGCTGAGGCCAATCACTTACCTTGAACCTCAATCTTACAAGGAAGAATGATGACATCACTGCTGGTTGTTACTGTTATTGCTCATGTGACCGATGAGGCCAGTGATTGGCTGCAGTGGCCATGGGACCTTTACAAATGTCGAGAACTGGATACATACATACACTCTACAGCTGACATGTCGGGAGGGATGACAGATCCATCATATTATTTGACCAATGAGGCTGGTGATAAGCTGCAGGAGTCAGGAACTGTGAATCTGGAGTCACAAATGCATGAAGGTAAAAGGGAACTTGTCACCAGAGGGCAGCTTTTATCAGAGGGCAGCTTGTTATAGACAAAAGATTGTATGTGCCAAATATGTTTTTTAATTAATGTCTGTGTAATATGGTGTTTAAAATATAGGGAAGAGGAAATGGTCTGTGCTCTATAATATATTCAATGCTCTGATGGCTCCTCACCCCCCCCCCCCACCCATGATATGGGTACAGATGATCTTTCTCTCCGGCATCTCACTGCAAGGAGAGGATGCGGGAAGGTAGGGAAAGGAAGAAGCCAGGAGAGCAGTGAATATATTACAGAGCAGACGGAAGTTGTTACATGCTTTATATTAAACACCATATTACACAGACATTTCTTAAAAACATATTTGGCATATACAGTACTATAGCAACCTGTCCTCTGATAAGAATAGCACTCTGGTGACAGGTTCCCTTTGGAGAGAACCTGTCACCAGTTATGTCATTTTTAGCTGGTGACAGGTTCCAATAGCCTTTGCTATGCTGATTTTAAAAATGTCAGCATCCTAAATACTGCCAGTACTTTATAAAACTTTATTGCAGATTACCTAGCTCCCTGGTGGCAACATGTGATGAGGTCTGGGGGTGGGGCAGCTGCAGCAGACAGTGGGGCTCATTTACTAAGGGTCCACGGACTGCATTTTCATCGGGTTCCCTGACAATTTCCCTGTTGCGCCACATTTAACAGGGTTTTTTGGCGCATACGATCGGATTTTGGCGCACAAGACAAATCGGGGGTGGGGCGAGCTGTCGGACGATCTGACGGATTCGGGCAACGTGCAGGATTTAACATCGCAAATTGTGTCGCAAGATATGCACTCACATACACCGGGAAGAAGAAGGTGAACTCGGCGGACCTCAGCGGGGAAGCGTCAGATGCAGGATCTCGGGCTCACGATGTTGTTGAATCGCGGCGGACTTAATCTTCGTCGGACCGTCCAGATCAGGGATCGCGACAGGACCGGGTAAGTAAAATTGCCCCAGTGTCTCTGCGTCTCTTCTACTTAACACTCATCCAGGTTCCCCCCTCTTCCTGTCATGTGCATTGAGCAGGCAGGGGAGGGAGGGGGATGGTGGGGAATATAGGAAGAACGCATGAGGAGACTGAGACACAGGCACACACAAGCTGCAGCTTTATCTCAATCAGTACAGTAATACGTCTTAGTAATGTTCTATTTGGTGCTGCTGATGTTTATTGAGGGCAGATTCTGCTCTACTCTCTCTGTGTGGTGTATGTAAGACATCATAGCACCGAGTCTCCTGCCATCAGCTCTAAAACAACTGAGAAATACAAATAGAATCTGAAGAGTTAATGACTGCAAAAAAAATTAATATAATGGACGTGCATAGGGTTTAGCAGACCTGAACCTGCAATGTTCAGGTCCATGTCAAACATTGCCGTTTACAATCCCCAAACCTGGAAGTCAAACAGAAGTTTAGGTTTGGAGTTTGGGCACACCATCTCATCCCTAAAACTTGTGATTAGTTCTGGCATCGTGGGGAGCAATGATCCTTTGGAAAATTGAAGCGCATTTGAAGGGTAACACCTGAGATAAGCACCGTTCGCAGTCGTTACCATTAGGGGTATCTTCCCAATCTGTGTTTGTTACTTTTGGGGGGGCTAACACCGATTGCAGGTGTTACAGTTAGGGTGAGCATTTGGGATGGGTTCTCCAAACCCAAACTGAATTCTCAGGTTTGACTTCGATTGAATTTGGCGAAGCAGAACCTGAAAGGAGCTTCTCAGCCGTAGTCTTGTACCAGTTGTGGTGGACATCACTGGACTACTGATTTATGCAAGTTTTGTTGCACGGATAGAAATCATTTAATTGTTTATACCTGCAAGATCTTTATAAGAAGTGGAGATAGGGATTGGCCCCAGGGGTATAGGCTTCAGTTTTTATTAAGCAGATATGGAAGGTTCTCCAACAGCTGGAGATCGACAAGCTGAAGACCACAACTCTGAAGCAGAACAATGAATATTAGGTTCCGTTTCAGGCCTCTACTAACTTTTTGAGGTCATGGAAATATCCTTACATACTCTTGTCTGCTGACAATTTAGACTTCTCAGTTCCCACGTCTTTCAGTAGTAGTATCTGTTCTATACCAACACTGAATCCTCCGAGGGACTCACACGGGAGAGTTAGGTCAGTCATGTTTGGTCTACGTAGAATAAACTGGTTTTCGGAGGCCATTGAGATCATTATTCTTCCTCTAAGCAGCTGCTATTATCCCGGTAGTATTGAAAGACATGTGTGTATCACTTGTTATCCATCCAACTTACTGTTTGATATCAAAATATATGAGGTTCACCATGCAAAAATATAATAATAATCAAGTATCAAAGTTTTTACAAATGATAAAATAGTTATTAATGTAACACATTGGGGGAGATTCATTCGTTTTCTGGCAAAGAAACCATATGAATCTCCCCAGCAATTTCAGGGTTTCTCTGACCCACACAGCACCATGGGCGTGTCCGGGTGGAGACCGGGCAGGGAGCGGGGTGGGCAGAGGGATGAGGGCGACTGGCCCTTCACATTTACTGTAACCTCTGCTTGAAATCCGACGGGGACTATAGAAGAGCCTCATAGTGTATAGTGCAGGACTCCCGGTGGGGAGAGTCTTAATGAATCGCCCCCATTTTGAAGTTGAGAGTCCTCAGGTCATAGTATAATGTCTACAAAAATGAATCTTACAAGTTTGTAATGGGGAGGGGCAGTTGTTTTTGTCCCTTGTAATATGTAGCACCAGGTGCTGGGAGTTGAGCTTAAACAGAAGGAGAGATGTGTTTGAAGACCACAGTTCTACAATGTAGTCATCACCTTAATTAAGCAACAAGGGTACAAAAGAATTGATTTGGTTCCATAGCAAATCTTTGGCTATAGTTCTCCCTCCCCTTTATAGGGAACCTGTCACCACATTTTTTACAAATACAGCTAGTGGCAGGTTCCCATAGTGACTAATCGATACTCTTCTTTAAGCTAAACATTGTTCCTCTCAGATTTCCATATATTCAACAAGGCCAGCAGCCAGATTACCAGGGCAAGTGGCAGGGCCCAAGAGTGCTAGTGGGGCTCAAATCGCTGTAGGATACTGGGACAAATGATCACATTCCAGCTGCTATTATCTGTCTCTATGCTCTCAGTCTAGAGACAGAATCCAAAACTCACCCGCTGTACGTGCCGGCTCTGAAGCCAGCGCACATGATGATGTCATCACATCATGTGCGCCGGACTCAGAGCCTGCACTTACAGTGGGCGCATGCTAAAGAAAAAAGGTGGCTGCTTCGGGGGAGTGAGGAAAGACAAGCTAATTTTTTTCCCAGTGAGGGGGGGAGGAGGAATGAGGGCTGTGTGGCTACTGGGGATGGGATGAGGATACTATGGCCACCGGGTAGAGTGGGATTAGGACAGTGTGGCTGCTGGAGAGGAGACATTGTGACTTACGGGGGCTTTACCGATACTGGAGACAGTGTGGCTACTGGAGGAGGATAGTATGGCTACTGGAGTAGTGGTCTATCATGACAGTGTGGCTACTGGGTGGGGACCAGTGTGGCTACTGGGTGGGAGGCAGTGTGGACCGGAATGTGAGTTTACTGAAAGGGGCCCACTAAGACTCTGTTCCCCAAAGCCTACTTAAACCTGGAGCCGGCCCTGTATTCAAAGTTATAATTTTAGCTGGTATCCAAGGTGAGTGTGGCCTCATTGCAGGTCCTTTAGTCTCCTAAAATTATCAAACTGTACACTAAGCATATATTTCAAGACATCACGGCATATCATAACACATGAAATCACAGCAGCCTACATGGAGAGGAGTAGAAGTCCTTGCAGGCATGTTGTGATTTTTTTAAGTGGCCAGGTATGTGCATGGGGTACAGTTTGCTAATGTTAAGAATCTAAAGGACCTGTGATTATCTCGACCTGGTCATATGACCTTAGACCGCGCCCCTCAACTCACTCTATAGATCCCTAGATACCAGGCAACTCTGATTTTTTTGAGATCTAAGTGAAACCAAGGGCACCACACACCGCCATTGCAGTCAACTCACTGCTCATGCCCCGCCAATCATCTAGATGGCCTCACACCACAAACTTCAGACTCCTAGACTACATACTGTAGCGGACTTATGGAGAATCCACCATATTTTGTTCAAGTGAAATGACAGGGATCATGATCATCTCCTACTAAAGTCAGCATGGAATGCTAAATTTGGAGCCTGAATATGAGAAGTGCTGTACTATCGGCTGAATTATCAGTCTATAAAAAGCTTGTCTCCTGCTTCATAATCATCTCAATGTCGACTGTGTCCCCTGTCAATGGCGGCATAGGTACAATTTACCGCAGTAGATAAGGAAGTATTGTTTGTACTAGGCCATGGGCTGAGGGGACCCCAAAGACCCCTCTACCACAGTAAGAAATTGTGTTGAAGTTTTGGAATTGGAGTCTAAGTTATGGCTGTAGGTGTCCTCTTCATGGATGAACCTACCGGCGCAGACTTTTTTGGAAACCATATTAAAGGGGTTGTCCAGTAGTCAAGCCACTGTCCACTGGTGCATGATGGCTACAGCATCAATTTCAATGTGTATCAGGCGTGTGGTAATGGTCAGATGGGAGTGGCGACCTCTGTGAACAAATAGGGCACGGCAGTGACAGGTGGCACCGCATGACAACAGGAGCACCGGAGGAGGTAAGTATAACATTTTTATAGCCTACATTTTAAAAAAAATCCAGACAACCCCTTTAAGTAGGATGAATCCCATCAGATCATCTGTGATCCCCTACAGGTTCCTTGACAGGTTCCTCAGAAGATCATAATGACGAGAACCGAGTTTATCCATTTAGTCATCAGTCAGGTGTGAGGCTGACGCCTTTCATTATGATTATTTCTCTGCACTCAGAGGTTTGTATCGACAAAAACCCATTAAAATGTACTTTCCTAAATGATAGGAAGTAGGTAGGTGGTCTGTGCTCCCTCATCATTCCAAGCCAGTAACATCTTGTGTCACAGCCTGAAATAATCATAAACATTTAGGCGCTGCTTATTCTCACTGTGACTTATTAGTGGAAAAAAAATACATCTTGGAGGTAAGTTCTTATTAAATAATTTTTTTCGTCACTTTACACATGTGCCGTCCAGAGCCGAGCCCTTTCCCGAACAGACGCAGGGAACAAACACTTCACATTCACAGATGCTCCTAATTTGGTGCGGTTTGGAGCGTAATTTAGATCAAAAAGATCTATGTAAATGAGTCAGGATTTCTTAATTAGGTGCTTTCAGGGTAAGAAAGGAAAGAAGAGGAAGAAAAAAAAAAAAAAACTTGGACCACATCAGTAGGTGCGGGTGTGGCGCCCACAATATTGGAGCCTTCTACTTTGGGTTTGGTTCAATATTGTTCAGCGAGTGAATTATTTATTTTTTTTAATTTTTTTTTTTTTTTCGGCACAATAAATCTGCAGATGGTATAGACATAACGACGCTACTTCAGAAGGATTGCATAAATCGCTGTCTCTTTGGCGAAAGCCTCCAAGTAGGTCACTCTGTTGTGAGTTAGCAGTTTCTTGTAGATGACTGCCAGATATTTGTTCCTATTAGAAATGGGGCGCGTTCCAGTCTATGATTCTCCTCTCCTTAAAATTTTCCAAGTGCTATTTGTTTATAAAAAATTTGCAGATCTTTTTGGCGGAGCGAGCCAAGGTGCTGTCACAGTAGTCATTATAAATCGAGCAACCCTAGAAATGTCTTTTAATTACGACGGAGAATGATACATTGTATTCTCTCGCACAGATGAGACTGTTTATATTCTCTCTTTTTTCTTTTTGTGATATTTAAAAAAAAACTTGATTCTCATTTCGGTAATTGTTCTTTTTTTCCTTACGTTTATTTATGTTGTAAAGTGCTACGGAATTTGATGGCGCTGTATAAAGAAAGATTATTATTATGTATTATAAATTGCTGTTTGCAAGTTGTTACAGTAGACTAATGTTTATATGGAAATGCAATGCTGAAAAAAATTACTCAATTTGTTTCAAGTCGTGAAAAAAAAACGTGAAAATTTAAAATTTATTAAAATGAACAATTTAATTAAGTCATTAGCATCATAGTCAATAGTTTTCACTGATCACTTTTCAATATTTTTTTTAACATTAATTATTAAGTTAAAAATTATGTTTTATTTTTTAACAATTATTTCGAGTATTTTTTTTAAATTTCTAATAACTGCAAGTGTGATTCTATACTTGACAGTAATTTGATTATAATACACATTTACTTTGCTTAATTATTTTGTATAGTTTTTATTTTGTATCTATCTCTGGATTAATGGATGAAAATAATAATAATAGTAATAATATTAACAATAAAAATATAGTTATTAATAAATAAAAATAATTATATATATATATATTATTGCTAGTGTTCTATAACAATTAACCTACTCAGCAACCACAATAGCTATCTTGTACCTACAACCACCACTATCACCAGTAGTAAAAATAAAAAAGTTAGAAATCTTAAAATAATATTACTACAGTTTGTGTGTGTGGTGGTGTAAGTCATAGGTATGTTGTGTTGTGGTATAGTAGCCTATATTATATATGTTGTGGCGTGTAATATATATGTATGTGTGTGTGTGTGTGTGTGTGTATATATATATATGTGTGTGTGTGTGTTTTCATTCATGTTATAGACCAATTTTTCTCAAATTAAACATTTCTGTGCAATTATTTATACCTTAGAATGATCAATTTGCAATATAATTTTAAAAAGAACTTTGACAATGAGCAGAAATGTTTTCAACTTTTTACTTTTTTATCTACTTTATTTATCTGAATATTTTTTTTTTTTTTATAACCTTGGCCCCTCATATCACACTTCCAGTCTATCAGTCTTTTTCCATTTATTTATCAAAAATAAACAAAAAATTTTTTTTAACTTACACTCTAATGACCTTAAGTCCCACAATAGTCTTTTTTTTCTAATGGCGCAGCCAAGTTTCAAGTTTTATCCACGCGAAAGGTGACCAAGGCAGCCAATCACATCGTCCGTAGTGCAATGTCGCAACATGTTATCATCATTACAACAATGTAAGCAATTAGTGTGGCGGAGGACAAGGACACTTTTTTGGTAGGGGGGGCGGAGGATAACTTTGCTCGTAGGAAGGGGGGGGGGGGGGAAAATACTGGAACAGTTGGTGCCTTAATTAATTGAACCCTTATCTAGCAAATTAAAAAAGAAATAAAATAAGAATAAACCTGGATAATTCTTTTAACTCAGTAATAATATTATCAATAGTAATAATAATAATTCAATAATATTAATAATAATAATATTAATAACAATAATAATAATAATATTATTAATAATAATAATAATAATATTAATAATAATAATAATAATAATAATAAAACAATATGGCTTATGATGTATGAAAATATAATTTTTAGTGCAAGCTGCTGATTAAATAAAACTTTTAAAAACACATCTGCTCCATGTGGTTAGCAGAGAGGATCCTTGTACAGAAGAATCGGAAGAAAAATCGGAAAAAAAACCCCTTTTTGTGTGAAGATAATAGGACACCCGGATGTGTTACATGCAATCAGCTGACCACATGGAGGCGAAACTCCGACAACAACTCGCCTGATGAACGAGCCAATGAGCCAGATGCTGCGGTTGGCTGAGTCTTTTTTCTATGTGTGCTCAAAAGTAGACATCTGGGTTCAGCAATTTCCATTCAAAGAAAAAAGAAGATGATAGGGAAGAGTTACCGCCACCTTCCCCACCAATCTCTTCAACTAATTGTGACGAATGACAAATAGATGCCTAATGGCGGGAGAAAACCTATAATTTGTTTGGAAAACGACCAATATTTTGTCAAAAAAAGATAACATTACAGCGAAAAAAAAGGCTTTTCGTGTTGAAAGAGCGGAGAGAATAATATATCCCGGAAAAGTCAAATCCCAACAATTCTGCATTCGGGGTCCATTGAGGCGGTACATAAATGTGTATAATACATTCCTGGACCCTCGAAAGGGCAGGAGGTCCTACTAATAAATCAGAAGTAGATCAGGAAATAATTTTTAGGATTTTCTACTGAGCTCTGTACATGAATATAGAGTTACTGGTATAGAGGTCCTACATTGCATAAAGATCTTGCTATATGGAAGACGTGATGGGGAGAGGGGATCGGGAGGGGAGCGTTGCAGCCCTACTTTTATACTGAGGGGGGTGGATGTTGTCTTATATTTACACAAAGGGGAAGGGAGGTGCTGTGCCACTTTTTTAAGTGTGGGTGGACACTGTGCCACTTTTATTAGGAGGTACTGTGCCAATTTCTTAAGGGTGGGGGGACACTGTGTCACTTTTTTCAAGGTGGTTTTTGTGCCACTTTTTCTAAGGGTGCGAGGGTACTGTGCCACATTTTTAAGGGGGCACTGTGCCACTTTTGTAAAAGGTTTTTTGTGCCATTTTGGTGAGAAGGGTGCTTTGTCTACTTCATATAGGGGGTTCTCTGCCAATTTTGAAAAGGGAGCTGTGACACTTTTGTAAGAGGGTGATGTGTTAACTAAATGAATGGGAAGGTACTGGTGTTAACTATGAATAAATTAGGGGAAATATATACAGAAATAGATGCTAGAAAATATTGAGGGATCATATGGGACATAGCTGGTACCTAGGGGACATTATACTTTTTTTAGGCACGCAGTGTGGAGATGTTCTTCAGAGGCCAAAGTCACCAGGTTGGTAAATTCTGCAGTGATAAGTCATGGCCAGGAGAAGCTGCCATAACTTTCTGTAACTGATGGAGTAGGTTTGTCCATCACATCTCAGGGGTCCACCAGGAATGTGTCAGACTGTCCCCCAATGAAACCTGAAAAACCACCTGTTTAGGATTGCCTACAATACACAATAACTGCCCTGCTCTGCATACAGGGGGAAACTGCTGGAAAATGCAAAATGACAAGTCATATGATGGCCAGTAATAGCTTATCTATAAGATCATCAGAAGCAGTTGTCCTATTTAATGGTCGAAAGATGGAACTACATCAAAGGCTCCCATCCACTTCTATGTAGTTACAGCTTCCAGGCACTACAGTGAACATGGTCGGTGTGGGCGGCCGCCCGGGGCCCTAAGCTTCTAGGGGGCCCATGGCCATTTCAATAAAGAGAAGGACTTTCAGCCATGAAATCATCAAGAAGACCATGAATCCCCAACACAAATGTAAACAAGAGTCCTTACAAAATTTTGAAGGCTCTAAACCCTAGAACTAAAAGTGGAGATAAGCCACTCCCCTTCTTGTAATGGGCCAGAATTTCCGTGCAGTCCAGGGCCTGTGGCTCTCTAAATCCGCCCCTGAGCATGGTGCTCCTCAGAAACCAGATTAGCCATCAGCTATCTGCTTTGTGAGGAAGCTCTTTTTGACCGAAACGCTTAATAGGTTCAATTCTCAGGATCAACATCTGCAAAGAGTTTGTATGTTCTCTCTGTGTTTGTGTGGGTTTCCTCCGGGTTCTCCGGTTTCATCCCACACTCCAAAACATACTGGTAGGTTGATTAGATTGTGAGCCCCATTGGGGACAGGGACCGATTTGGCAAACTCTGTGCAGCGCTGGGTAATCTGTGTGCGCTATATAAATAAAGGAATTGTTATTGTTATTGTTATTATTAAGATACATGGATTGCCAATCGGTGTGGTTTCAAGAAAGAATATTTACAATTGAGCTACAATTGAGCTCTGAGATTATACTATTTATTGGAATAAGGATTGGTACTCGTGCGCCTTCTACATCCTTGATCCTTACGGTTGAGTGACGTCTATGAATATCCCAGGGGTCAGTTGTTGACCCCGCCCCCTCCACTGACCAGACATCAGTGTGAGTTCCTGTAAGTCCCCTTTAAGCAGGGCTGGATTAAAGGAGGGGCTCCTGGGGCTCGAGCCCCAGGGCCCCCACCTCTTTCACTTTTTAAGGGCCCCCACCATTTTCCGACAGTCAGCGACTCAGCTCAGCCGCCCGCAACACACATAGGGGTCTAGTGAGACACTTTTCTACAGGGGACTGGTGGCTAAATTCTACAGGGGGCTGGTGGCTGTATACTACAGGGGGCTGCAGGCTATATACTACAGGGGTCTGGCAGGCTACATACTACAGGGGGCTGGCAGGCTATATACCTCCAAAAACATTTTTGGAAGGGCCCCCACCAGTTAGCGCCCAGGCCCCCCCCCCCACCCTTAATCCGGCCCTGTCTTTAAGGATTGATGTAGTTGCTGGTAATGGGCCATGTATATATCAGGCAGTATCGGTGCATTCTGTATCTAATACTACAGTACAGCGAGCAGCGACACAACATCGGCTGGTAATAAATTGCGCCGTACAGCTGCAGGTTGACATGGAAGTAATCTTGTGTATAAATAGCACATATTTCTCCCGGAAAATCAAGGCAGTGACATTTTGTGCAACACTTTAATTCCTGTCTTGCAAACAGAGGAGCCCAAATCCCTTCAGGTAATGTTACTTTCGATAAGTAATGTCACAGCGTGACTTCACATGTTAGCAGCGCGGCGATGGAGTGTGTTATAAAGCTTCCTAATCAGCTCCAAAACGCTCTATTTACAGACACGGAAATCATATTTACCTGCACTGGAGGTAATAGTAAGAAATAGCACATTATCCGGGGAGGTGTGAAGCGTTCCCCTCCGCCCGGAGCTGTTTATTTATCCTCAATTAATGTGACGCGACTATTAGCTGATCTCGCTATCGATAACATGAATATTTTATTCTGCCGTATGTATTTCACATTGCAACAAAACTGAGACATTTCACTGCCATTATTTAGTAAATTATAGATATACCAGGAGCCCCCCCGGATATTACTACCCATAGGGACCTGTGACCTGGACTAACAATCCTCATCCAGTGTTACATTTTTTTCTTAAAGGAAATCTGCCATCAGAATCCATCCTGATAAACCAGGGACATTACTCATAGATCCAGGCCCCGGGACTGTGGGATCTTCTTATATTTGTTATCCATTGTCTCCTTCTTTCTAATATCAACTTTTAAAATCATGCTAATGAGCCAAAAGGGGGCGTTTCCAGAGCCCTTCCTTGCTGTAGATTCACAAGATGTTACACTGTGCAGGAACACAGCGGGCAGAGAGAGGAGGGAAGTGGCGAGGGAGAAGGCGGAGGGAGAGACATGCATCATCTTATCATCATATGGTCACCTCTGCTGTATCATTACACCTGTCACTTGTTCCATGGCTTTCTTTTTTCTAGAACCACCTTTTCCAACTCGCTAATGAGCCTGCTGTAGCTTCACAGGTTGTTACATTGTCTCACCTTCCTCCTGCTCCCTCAGCACTTCCCCCTCCCTCTACTTGATATAATCTCACACAGGGGAAGGGGGAAAGTGATAATGCACAGTGGAACAGTCTGTGAAGCTGCAGCGTGAAGGGGGTTAGGAAACGCCTTTTCCTTTTGTCTCATTAGCATAATTTTAAAACTTGATATTACAAGGAAGGAGGCCATGGATAACAAATAAAATACCACAGTCTGATATACTGATATATTAATCATGTTCGGAAATATTCACATAGGACGACACAGTGACCCGGACATTTAGGAAATTGTGTGTTATTTTGATCTCCAGTGTAGGTAGGTAGATGAATCACTATGGAGTCGTTTGGAGCGCTGATACTTTCTGTATCTAGATAGATAGATAGATAGATAGATATGAGATAGATAGATAGATAGATAGATAGACAGAAAGACAGATAGATAGATAGATAGATAGATAGATAGATAGATAGATAGGAGATAGATAGATAGATAGATAGATAGATAGAAGATAGATAGATAATAGATAGATAGATAGATAGATAGATAGATAATAGATAGATAGATAGTGTACTGATCTGATTTACTCCTGTATTATACCCCCAGAGCTGCACTCACTATTCTGCTGGCTGGTGCAGTCACTGTTACATCACATGAACATACTTATCCTGTACTGATCCTGATTACATCCTGTATTAATACCACCAGAGCTGCACTCACTATTCAGCTGCTGTTGGCAGTCACTGTGTACAGCACATGACATTACTTATCCTGTACTGATCCTGAGTTAACATCCTGTATTATTACCCCAGAGTGCACTCACTATTTCTGCTGCGTGTGGTCAGTCACTGTGTACATACATGACATTACTTATCCTGTACTGAATCCTGATTACATCCTGTATTATAACCCCAGTAGCTGCACTCACTATTCTGCTGCTGGTGCAGTCACTGTGTACCTACATGACATTACTTATCCTGTCCAGACCTGAGTTACCATCCTGATTATACCCCAGAGCTGCACTCACTATTCTGTCTGCTGCTGGTGTCAGTCACTGTGTACATACATGACATTACTTAGCCCTGTACTATCCTGATTAACATCCTGTATTATCCCTAGAGCTGCACTCACTATTCTGCTGCTGGTGCAGTCACTGTGTACACATGACATTACTTATCCTGTACTGATCCTAATTCAATCCTGTACATTTTTATTTTATATATAAAAAAAAACATTACAACATATAAACATAATCACGCCATAACTTCTGGCAAAACAAACAATAATAAAACCAACAACAATAATACAAACTAAAAATTAAAAACAAAAACTAAAAACAACTTTGACGAAAACTCCTGGCCCAGCCACACAAAACACCACCATCGGCATTAGAACACAAAACTATACCCATCCTCACCATCCCCACCACCTAATTTTTTTTTTTTTTTTTATATATTTTTCGAATATTTTTTTTTTTTACCCAAAATTACCTAAATATAAGCAATAATAACACAACAACAAGATTAACGGAAATAACATAATACATTAATAATTAAAACTAAACTAAAATCCACTCCCCATCACCCTCCCCCCAGCCCGGTCTAGACGTTCCACATTCTGCGTCTATATAGTCTCAGACCAGTGACCCGGATCATACAGTCCAAGTCCCATTCCCACCCCCCTTCCCAACCTAACAAACCCTAACACCACACCCCAAAACTAACCACTATATACACATAAGCTATAACTACATATAACTAATACACCTGTACACAAAAGACACAACACTTAACATATCAACAATATCAAACACCACATAAAGCCCAGTTCGTTCGCCTGCACAGCCTAACATCTACTATATATGCCTCGATACAAAAAAAAATCTACAGTGTCAGCTATCACCCAACCCATGATATGGAGATGAACAGACTAAGGGACACAAATGAGAACCCCCCAAAGGAGAGAGAGCCTCCCCGTGCCCAGCTCTCATATACTCCAGAGAGGCACTCTTCACCTTCACCCAACATGTTCCTAACCACCCTCAACCACCGGCAGGATTCTTACGCTTGCGTCATACATCAAACAACCGTGCGTTCCACGTGTGGTCCCTGACCCTAGACTGACTAAATAACTGTCGCGGTTGTCCCGGCCACCCAGGTCCTCTGAATGCACCATAGGCCCACTCCGCATAGGAGAGAACCGCCAACCGGCCAAATGTGATGGAGCGCCCACCCGGTTTTGTCACCGCTGTGTTAAAGGGCACTGACAGAAAGGTTGGTCATGCTCTCCCACAGAGCCCCGCCACTTCCTCCCTCTCCGTGGGACAACCGCCTTTCCCGAGCTCCTACACTTCGATTGTCCCTCACAACCCAGCTTTCCATGGAAGCAGCGTCCAGTCATGCCGCAAAACTTCAAGGGGATCCTGATGGAATTCCAAAAGACTAAACCCACCCCAAGATCCCCGACTGGGCAAATCCCCTGAGGACGCCAGAGGCCTTCTGGAAATCCGGTCACAAGAACCCTTGTGTCAATGACGTTTCCTCGACATGTCCTGATCTCCCCATTCCCAGACCCCACCGCGAATCAACCTTCAGACCGGGGTACGTAAGCCCGGAAGATGCCCCATGCGGGACGAGATCCTTCACTCATTTCCCTCCTGTCTCTCTCCATTCCGGAAGAAAGGCCTAAACCATCCCCTGCAGGAGTACTACCCACGGAGGAGCCTCTTTCCAAGGTTTGCTACATTGATCTTAAGAGAGGTTTCACTAGGACACCACAGGTTGACCATACACAACTCCTCCTTGTCTCCTCGTGCGGTAATAACGCTGGTGCAGTCACTGTGTACATACATGACATTACTTATCCTGTACTGATCCTGTTGACTAAATTATGAATGCAGCTCTGGATAATATCCAGTGATTTTTGTATCCAGGACACCGTATATAGTAAGAACCTAAAAATCATAGAAAGTTCCCATACAGTTCCTTAAGGGAAATGAAGGGGATGAGGCTGGGAAAAAATCTCCTCCCCAGAGTAACTTCATTGTTAAAAAATAAAGTGCAAATTCCACCTCCAGCAGGGGGCAGTGTTGAGTACAAAATAAATGAAAATTCATAATGGGAAGAAAAGGATTTTCCAGGCATTAAGTTCCCTTGAAATGAGAGTTTCCTGATGGTTTATAGAGCAGACCTGGCCCCTTGTATGACATCCCCAGATCTTGCAGGATTTGATCCGATTATTTGGGATGTCAGGGCCACGTGCACAGTGATAGCGCTGGCTGTGTGTCTATCATTAGATCTATATGATGGCCACATTCATTATTTGTTTCCACTCTATAATCTGTATTAATTAGACATGAAAATAAGTCATGCAAAGGAAATTCCCGGGACTCTGCCTGTGTCTGTTATGTCACTTGTATCTGTCACTGATACACAATGCACTGGGGAGCAGCGGCAGGAGAGACAGTAATACACACAGACACAATACAAAAGGTATTTAGTCCTATGCAAATGATATACAGCAGAGAGAACCTCACGCCCCAAAGGATTTGGCTGAACCTTAAATATGTAGATATATAAATGGCGGAGCTCTGATACATTGTATAAGGAATCTATGTCCGCAGAACATCACCAGGAAAGCTGGGAACAAGAAACCTCACTGTATATTATGGGTAAGGAGTTGGCCTTTAAGACTAAAAATGGAAAAAACTGAAAAAAGGAGAAAGAATTCCTTCCTTACCCATGTCCATGGCCTCTCTTTTAGGTCAACTAGTTCCCTACACTGCACTGACAGAATGTAGCAACATTGAAGCAACACTATCTACAGTAAGGTGGCTATTCCTATTGTAGAAGACTTACTAGTTTGCTGCCATGTCATGTCATTAGGTTTCTGGAAAATCAGACAGAAAGGCATTATACCTATAGCTAAATATTGTCCATGAACCTAAACTTAGCAATAAGTACCTATAAATAACCCCTCTCAACAAGAGAGCCAAACATCTACTCTCTCTAGCCATGGCTCCGCACTCATTCACAATGTCTAGCACCTAAGTTCACACTGAAGACATTGGGGCAGATTTACTTGCCCGGTCTTGTCGCAATCCCGCGGTGCGTTGTCCGACGAGGATTCGGATCTGGCGCGATTCACTAACATTGTGCGTCCAAGTTCCTGCATCCGCCGCTGCTGCGCCGAGGTCCGCCGGAGTTCCTACTCTACCGTGCTTCTTCCTGGTGCATGTGAGTGCTGATCTTGCGACACAAATCCTTTTTTAAATTCCCCGGTTTGTCCGAATCTGTCAGGTTGTCCGACGGCCCGCCCCCCGATTTCTGTTGCGTGCAAACCGGCACTGATGCGCCAAAATACGATCGCGTGCACCAAAATCCCGGGGCAATTCGGCGCAAAACGGAAATATTCAGGAAACCCAGCAAAAGTGCGGCGTTCGGACCCTTGGCAAATGAGCCCCATAGTGGGAAGACTGGTGTACAAGCCTTGACAAAGTGGTAATTCCAGGAATTACGACAATTTCACAAGCGTGGAGTGGTGTGCAGGTTCCGGGCCAAAGCCTCAACCCACATGACTCATTTATAGCCAATGCCTGCACACTAAATTTAGACTGCACCAGGTTATAGCGCAATTCTACACCAGACAGGACCAGGTGTATAATTGCCCAGCCGCCAGGTATTTCAAGGTCATCAAATATATTTGCCGGAGGCAAAGGAACCCAGGGCACATCAAGTGCTGGATTCCCTTCCCTGTGAAGGGTCTGCTCATGCAAAATGTAAGATATTAGGAAGCAACTTTTATGATAGTAGGGTCCCACCCAACTACCATGCAGTTCCACAGTTTGTTTTTCCATCTCTAGGACACCATGCAATCAGTGGAGGTCCTCGAGTGACATGTTAAATTTGAAAAGTCCATCAAGACAAACCTATACCTCTACAGTGTTGATCTAGAGGAAAGCAAAAAACTGGTTTTACACCAATTTGACAATATTAGGGGGGAAATTCCTTCCCACATCCACTATAATTAATTTGCCTTCTAAGTTGATTTGAGGTCACACAAAAGGAGTTGCCACCGAGCTGCAACTCCACTTGCCGGATCCATATGTTTTGGTTGGAGCACCTCCTGACCCACTGAGTATTCTGTTGTTTTTTTTCAGCTCCTCCACTTGTCATGATGTCTGTTTTTAGGTTGCAAAGGTGGAAACCCTAGATACAAACTTCATGGTTATCTAAAAAGTGTCAGCACCTTCATTCGAGCAATTTTTTTGGTTGACATCTCTTGACGTGTCTACATCATCTTTGTGATGCTCCAAGTTGAGTTGATATTGACCAAGCTCCTGCTTTACCACCCTTATTTTTAATGTTAGACTCCTCTTGACCCACCAACTATTGTGGTAAGTATTTTTTGATTTCCACCACTTGTGGATGGTATTTTTGAACTCCCATCTCCAGACATGTCTCCATCATCTCTGTAACACATCAAGTACAGTTGACATTGACCAAGCTCCTACTCTACCGTCCTTATTTTTAATGCTAGCCTCCTCCTGACTCGCAAACTGTTGTGGTTGGTAATTTTGATTTCCAGCAGTTGTTGTGGATGGTATTTTTGAACTCCCGTCTCCTGACATGTCTCCATCATCTCTGTAACAAACTATGTAGAGTTGACATTGACCAAGCTACTTCTCTACCGTCCTTTTTTTAATGTTAGCCTCCTCCTGACTCGCAAACTATTGTGGTTGGTATTTTTGATTTCCACCACTTGTTGTGGATGGTATTTTTGAACTCCCGTCACCTGACATGTCTCCATCACCCTTTTAACACACCAAGTCAAGTTGACATTGACCAAGTTCCTACTCTACCATGCTTATTTTTAATGTTAGCCTCCTCCTGACCCGCAAACTGTTGTGGTTGGTATTTTTGATTTCCAGCAGTTTTTGTGGATGGTATTTTTGAACTCCCATCTCCTGACATATGTTCATCATCTCTGTAACACACCAAGTAGAGTTGACATTGACCATGCTCCTTCTCTATGGTCCTTATTTTTAATGTTATCCTCCTCTTGACACATCAACTATTGTGGTTGACATTTTTGAATTCCACCATTAATTGTGAACAGTGTCTCCATCCCTGGAAGGAAAAGTCTCGGTGTCTGTAATACACCAATATCTTGCTCTCAGTTATCATTGTGTAGTGGTTTATTTCTAATCTATTGTAAAACAAGAAAGGAATGGGGAAGAAAAAGAAAAAAAAAACAGCGACGGTCAACTTGTGGCAGCTTTAGTCAGCACTCCTGAACCTCCGATGATAAACACCTCCACCGGCCCTGGCATTTATCAGTACTGCAATATTATTACCACATAGAGTCACAGCTAGGCTCGCGTTATCATTGAAGAAAGGCCCAGCTAATCTTAATGGTTTGTAAAGCCGTTACCTGCGTTGGTCTGACATTTATCATGATCACTTTACCTCATAGGCCTAACACACAAAAGGTCTTTTATCTGCAAGGGACATCACTATGAATTATTATTTGCAGCTAGGTAGAAAATTGTGTGTTGCAGATACCTTTTCTCATTATAAATCACGCAGTCACATTCCGCCATTCGGCCACATAAAGCTGCTGAGCTCGGGCTTTTTTGCCGCTCTTTGCTCTTTTAAGCCTGGAGAAAATATTGCGTACTGATGCACTAAAAAGTGTAATATGATTTTTTTCCCCCCTTCTTGTGTTTTGTACCTTTGCCTTCCTGTACTAGAGCAGTTTACGAGGTTCTTCTTCCTTGTCGCCCAATTGAAAACGGATAAGACAAGAAAATATAAAAATCTGCCATGTTTTTAGGTGTTTGGATAGTTTTTTTTTGCTTGACCTTGTAAGGGATGTTGTCTCCTAGATAAAGTTAAGTTATTCATGTGTAAACTATCATGGCGTCTTTTATGCTTCCATTAGGCTTTTGAGCATCGGAAATGGTTTTATCAGAGAGACATAAGGACAGGACAGAGTGTCGCGGCGTTATATAGCTTGATAAGCGCTGTCTACGGTTTTATTATTTTGTGGAATGTAAATTGGTCCTTTTATTGGGAAGGGAATAAGATCTTAAGGATCTAGACAAAATCCATCTTTGTAGTGTGGAAATTGGTGCAATGATATGGAAGAAGATTGTAGAGGGTTGAGATTTGATGATAGATCCCCGGTTCAACTATGAATCAGCGTTCTCATTTATAAAGCATTCGGTGGCTTTTCGTGACCATTTGTGACCATGTTGCATTTTATTTATGACTGGTGCCTAGAATTAGTGTCATGGTGAGGCTAGCCATGATGGATAACAACCATGACATTATGGAATGATATGAAAAAAGAGTGTGAAGATTTGGTTGATAGTCGTCACGTTTATTAGCTATAGATGATCGTTTTGGTTGCTAGGCCATTGGGTGGCTTTTCCAGACCATTTACTACCATGTGTTTTGTGTTTAATTCATCATTGGTGTCCTGGAATTTGTGTTTTGTGAGGATTACCTCCATGATATGATGGAATGATTTAGAAAAAAAATTATGAAGGTCGGGATAAATTGATAATTCTGGGAGGGTTAAGTTGATAATTCTGAGAGGGTTGGGATTTGATGATCTTGGGTTCAACTAGACATGAAATTCCTCTTTTCTAGGCATTGGGTGGCTTCTCCTGACCATTTATGACCATGTTGCATTTTATTTATGATTGGTGCCTGGAATTAGTGTCATGGTGAGGCTAGCCATGATGGATAACAACCATGACATTATGGAATGATATGAAAAAAGTGTGAAGATTTGGTTGATCGTCACGTTCATTAGCTATAGATGATTGTTTTTTGGTTGCTAGGGCCATTGTTGGCTTTTCCCAGACCATCTGACCATGTTATGTTTGTTTGTTGCCTGGAATTAGTTGCATGGTGTGGGAGAGTGTCCAGTGGTCTGATCATTTTTTGGTTTGTAGGGGCATTGGTGTCTTTTCTATTAGGTTATCTTCAACTGGTGCCAAGATTTGGTGATCTGGTGTTACTTCCCATGGTGGAAAGGCTTCGAATGGATGGTGGTCTGATAGCTCAGACCATCCAGGCTTGGTCTCACGTTATCTACACTAGGCACCTTCTTTTTCTTCTCTTCGCATCATCCCCTTACAGAGGTATGTTCAGCTCAGATCTGAATGGGGTTAGACAACATGTACGCCGCGACAAGACTAAAGTTGTTTCTTTCACAACGGAAGGGATTGGCAGTTGAAACCCAGCATCCCGCTTTATCCTTCCTTCCTCTTTCCTTAGCTTTCGCTCATGGAAACAATGTGGGTAAACCTCATACATATCGTAAAGATGGTCAGTCAATTCTGAAAATTTTCCAGTCTTATCAAATGGCATTCAAATCTCCATGGCTGAACTTAGGCTGGGCTCCTATATGGGCAGTGGTGGGTGAACTTACTGGCACTGGTGTGTCGCAGAAGAGGCACTTCGGAGGCATCTCTTGGTGCACACACGGCTGTCTCCCGGCACAAGTGGTGCCAGACATGCACTGTCTTGCAGTCCAGGGCCGTCCAAGTAGTGCCCATCTGCTAGTTGTTAAATTACCCATCTTTGTGCTGCTTGGTCCTGTTCCGAAGAGTGAAAGTGTGAAAGAGGGTCGATTGGAGCTCAAGTTCTGGTAGCAATATTGGTTACGCCTAAATTGCGTGTTGGCCTTTGGGAAAAGCTAGTGCTTTTTGGGAGGTCTCATTTTGGCACCTCGAATCTTCTAAAAGGTTCACCATCACTGCTATAGGGCTAGCATTCCTATAAGAGCTGAATAGTAATTGGAGTTGGCATGCTACAACTTCACCCTTAGGCCGTATGGTGTAAGAGTCATATTAGCGTTGGTCATAGTGCTCTGTCATCACTCCATTGATACAAGGGAGTGGGCCAATAGTTTTTAATGGCGAGTGATACAGGTGAAATAAGGTTTTTTTAAAAAAAAAAAATTTATAAGTTATTTATTCCTATGCTTGACTTTGAAAAAATTTGGGAATAACACCCCGAAATGTGGACATGTTAAATGGATTAGGGTAGTTTTTTCATGAAATTGGTATATATAGCACTGTCTCTTCTATAATTTACTGTGATATTTTGTCTTGCGCAATTATAAAATCAATTTATTATTTTTTACATAAAAAGCGGTTTAAAAAACGAAACTACTAATCAGAAATACATAATTAATTATAATGTTAAGAAAAACATTTACAATATTGGCAAAATAAAATAATAACAACACCAGTAAAACAAAAAAGTAAAATAATAATAATGAGGCATAACCATCTTATGTCAATATAAAATATTTATTAGACATGTATATAATTATTTATAAAAAAATATTTTAACTTTTTTTACAGCCCTTCATTACAACCTAATGAGATAATAATGAATCGAGAGAAACAAAAAGAAATTCCATAAATTTAGAGAATTACGAAACGGAAACCAATGTGTGTTTTGTCCCGTTTGTTTTGGTCCGCGTGCTTCGAATACCTTCGTATTAAAGATTTTGGGCATTGTAAATTGAAGTAACATGAACGCACACAATTAAGGCGCCTTGTGATGCTCACTGAATACTTGTTGCTATATACACGGAGATGGCTAGGCGTAATCTTGTCATGTTTTGATCATAGATTACATTAATAGTGAATCTCTCTCGAGAAAACTTGAGCGCTAATGTATCAAACTCCAGGTGTCGAGACCAGGGAATAGACCATAATAGTTCATTTTTTCAATTTATGGCACTGATTATCTATATCACCTCTACTGGCTTATAGTCACATTTAGCATGTGTCCATCCCATTGCTGCAGAGGCGTGCAGGCAGATGGATGAGCAGTGACAAGGAGGAAAGTGGCTTTTGCTTATTTCCTTAGGCGTTAAAGATGCCATCACCGTAGCACTGCTACTGTGCAGACACTTCATTAGGTGGCCAGGGTAATGGTAACGACTACCACTCAAGTGACACCCCCATTCCCTCTTACTGAGCTCTTCACAACCTCAGCAGATGTCAACAATCTCCGAGTGCTACTTGGTGAGGATTACCTCCATGATATGATGGAATGATTTAGAAAAAAAGTATGAAGGTCGGGATAAATTGATAATTCTGGGAGGGTTAAGTTGATAATTCTGAGAGGGTTGGGATTTGATGATCTTGGGTTCAACTATGAATGAACATTCTCATTTCTAAGGCATTGGGTGGCTTCTCCTGACCATTTATGACCATGTTGCATTTTATTTATGATTGGTGCCTGGAATTAGTGTCATGGTGTGGTGTGTCATGGTCTGATCATTTTTGGTTTGTAGGGCATTGGGTGTCTTTTCATATTAGGTTATATTCATGACTGGTGCCAAGAATTGGTATCTTGGTGATACTTCCCATGGTGGAAAGCTTCCATAATGTGATGGTGGTCTGATAAAGTCAGACCACATAAGGCTTGGTTCACGTTAGCTAACTGACATATTTTTCTCTCTTCCATCATCCCTACAGAGGTATGTTCAGCTCAGATCTGAATGGGGTTAGACAACAGTACTGCCCGACAAAGCTTAAAGTTGTTTCTTTCACAACGAAGGGATTGGGCATGTTGAAACCCAGCATTCCCAGTCTTTTCCTTCTTCGACATCAATGGAAAATTGGGTAAACCTTATACATATCAGAAAGATGGTCAGTCATGCTGAAAATTCCAGTCTTAATCAAATGGCTATCTCCATGGGCTTGAACTTAGGCTGCTCCCTATAGGGCAGTGGTGGTGAACTTATGGCACTGGTGCCAGAGATGGCACTCGGAGGCATCTCTGTGGGCACACGGGCTGTCTCCCTGGCACAAAGTGTGCCAGACATGGCACTGTCTTGCAGTCTCAGGCCGTCCAAGTAGTGCCCTGCTATTTTAAAATGACCCATCTTGTGCTGCTTGGTCCTGTCCGAAGAGTGAAAAGGTGTGAAGAGGGTCGGATTGGAGCTCAAAGATTCTGGTAGCAATAAGTTTGTTACTGCCTAAATTGCCGTGTTGGCACTTTGGGAAAAGCTAGTGCTTTTTGGGTCTCATTTTGGGCACTCGATCTCTAAAAGGTTCACCATCACTGCTATAGGGCATAGCATTCCTATAGAGACTGAATAGAATTGGAGTTGGCATGCTCAACCTTCAACCCTTAGGCCAGTAATGGTGTAAGAGGTCATATTAGCGTTGGTCATGCTGTCATCACTCCATGATAATCAAGGGATGTGGGCCAATAGTTTTTAAATGGCGAGTGAGTAGCAGGTGAATAAGGTTTTTAAAAAAAAAAAAAATATTTATAAGGTTATTTTTCCTATGCTGACTTTGAAAAGTTTGGAATACCCCTGAAAAGTGGACATGTTAAATGATTAGGGTAGTTTTTATGAAATTGTAATATATAGACATGGTCTTCCTTCTATAATTTTTACTGTATATTTTGTCTTGAGCAATTCTAAAATCAAATTTATTATTTTTAATAAAAAAGCTGTTTAAAAACTGAAATAATAATCAGAAATACAATAAGAATTATAATGTTAATAGAAAAATGTTAAAATTATTGCAAAAATAAAATAATAACAACACCAGTGATAAAAAAAAGTAAAATAATAATAATGAGGATAAAACAATCAATTATGTCAAATTAAAATATTATTATGATATTATATTATTATTAGAAAAAAAATATTTTAACTTTTTTTACAGCCCTTCATTAGAACCTAATGAGAATAAAATGAATCGAGAGAAAAAAAAGAAAATTCCATAAAATTTATAGAATTACGAAACGGAAACCAATGTGTGTTTGTCCCGTTGATTTTGTCCGCGGCTCGAAATAACCTTCGTATTAAAGATTTTGCATTGTAAATTGATAAATGAACTCAACACATTAAGCAGCCTGTGTGTGCTCACTGAATACTGTTCTATATACGGAGATGCTTAGCGTAATCTTGCAATGTTTTGCATAGATAACATTAATAAGTGAATCTGCTCTCGGAAAAACTTGAGCGCTAATGTATCAAACTCCAGGTGTCGGAGACAGAGGGAAAGAACCAATAATAGTCATTTTTTAACATATTTAATGGCACTGATTATGCAATATGCAACTCTAAATGGCTTATAGCACATTGTAGCATGGTTCCATCCCATTGGCTGCAGTAGGGTGCAGGCAGATGGATGACAGTGACAAGGAGGAAAGTGCTTTTGCTTATCCGTGCGTTAAGATGCCATCCCGTAGCACTGCGTACTGCAGACACTTCATTAGGATGCCAGGGTAATGGTAGACTACCACTCAAAGTGACACCCCATTTCCTGCTTACTGAGCGCTTCAACCTCAGCAGATGTCAACAATCTCCGAGTGCTACAGAGCAGACCTAAGTTTCTTGTTACTCCATAGCGTTAGTTGTCTCTCTCCTCCATGGTGCCACGCACTCTGTGCCCTGTGTGCCGAGTCCTGGAAACCTCATAGTGGGCCCCTCGCCCTGTGGGGCAGATACAAGGCTTGGCACCAGGTGTTACACCCATACATCATAACACTTTCCCTGGCGCTGTCATGGCCACAGCGGCCGCACATTATTCATCTCATTTTATTAGTTTGATTAAAAATTACCCATTTTTTAATGGACTGTCTTCAATATTGTAGAGTTCACTGCTCAGTGTCAGATAATGGAAACATTCTGTGCGGGAGGAGTAGATAAGCTGTGACATCATCTATTGTCAGTAGGGATGTAATGATGGGTCAGTGTTATCTATATAGAGGTCATTGTACAGGGAGGGGGAGGAGATAAGCTGTGACATCATCTATTGTCAGTAGTGATGTAATGATGGGTCAGTGTTATCTATATAGAGGTCATTGTACAGGGAGGGGAGGGGGGCAGCCACTCATATGTGACATTCATCTATTGTCAGTACGTGTGTATTGATGGATCAGTGTTATTAGATAGAAGATCATTGTACATGGAGGTGAGTGAGCTGTTACTACCTCATCTATTCGTCATTAGTGAATTTAAGACATGGGTCAATTGGTTTATCTATATAAGGTCGTTGTACAGGAGTGGAGATATAAGCTGTAACATCATCTATTGTCATAGTGAGATAGTAATGGGATGTGGTCAGTGTTATCTATATAGAAGTCATTGTACCAGGGAGGGTGGGGGGATAAGCCTGTGACATCCTCTATTTGTCTTAGTGATGTGTGATGTGTCAGTGTTTCTATATACAAGTCTTTGTAGAGGAAGTTGGGGATATAAGCTGTGACTCATCTATTGTCATAGTGATGTCTGATGGGTCATGTGTTATCTATACTAAAAGGCCATCTGTACAAGGTCTAAAGGACTGTGAGGAGAGTGATAGCTGTGACACTATCTATTGTCAGTAGGTGATGGAATGATAGGGTCCGTGTTACGTCATAATATACGAGGCGTCATTGATACAAGAGGAGGGATGAGATAGGCTAATAATATACATCATCTATTAGTAGTAGTGGATGTAATGATGGGTCGTGTTATCTATAGAGATTCATTGTACAAGGAGAGTGGGTGAGAGAACTGTGCTCCATCTATTGTCATTTGATTTATTATGGGTCTACATGTTATCTAATAGAAGAGATAGTATGTAGCGAGGGGTGTAGTGGGAAGGAGCATCGGCTGTGACAGCTGATATGGTCAGTAGTGATGTAATGATGGGTCAGTGTTATACTAATATAGAACGGGGGTATCATTGTACAGGAGGGGAGAGCAAGCGTGACATCAATCTATTGTCAGAGGATGTAATGGATAGGGTCAGTGTTATCTCTATAGAGGTCATTGTACATGGGAAATGGCGGAGTAAGCGTTGACAGGGCATCTAATTTGTCAGTATGATGTACATGATTAGATTAAGTTGTTACGTCTTATATAGAGGTCATTGTACATGAGGGGGGATGGATAAGCTGTGACATCATCTATGTCAGTAGTGATGTAATGATCGGAATTGATGAATTTCAGTGTTATCTATATAGAGGGCTTGTACAGGGAGGCAGGCAGGAGCTAAGCCTGTGTGACACGATCACTATTGTGCAGTTAGTGATTCATAATGATGGTCAGGTTTATCTATCATAGACAGGTTAATTGTCTCATGAGGGGTGAGGAGAACTAATCGGTACATTCATCTATTTTCAGTAGCTGCCTGTAATTGACAATTGGTTCAAGTGTTCTCTATATAGATGTTCCTTTGTCAGCAGGAGGTGGAGGAGATAGCTGTGACATTCATCTATTGTCAACTTAGTGTGTAATGCTTGGTGTCAGTGTTATGACCTATGATCTGATCAGTGTACAGGGATGTGGGACGAAGGAGAGACTGTGACAATACATTCTATTGTCAGTAGTTACAATGTAATGATAGGCTCAGTTGTTATCTATATGAGGTAATTGTGTCCATAAGGGACGGCTACACATAAAGACAGGGAGGGGGAGGAATAATCTTTGCACAATCAGCTATTTCAGGGTAGTGTAATGATGAGTCGAGTGTTATCTATAGTAGAGGGTCCCTTGTAGCACCGGAGGTGAGGATATCACTGTGCTCATTCTCATTGTCAGTAGTGATGTAATGAAGTTTCAGGTTATCTATATCGCGAATCATTGTATCCAGGGGGGGTGGGGGAGATACGCTGTGACAGCTCTATTGTCAGTAGTGATGTAATTATGGGTCAAGTGTTATCTATATAGAGGTCATTTTATAGGAAAGGGGGAGGAGATAAGCTGTGCCTATCATCTATTGTCAAGTAGTGATGTAATGATGGGTCCACCATGTTTATCTGTGTATAGATCTCATTGTACAGAGGTGGGGGGGGCGAGATAAAAGCTTGTGACATCACTGATTGCATCACTATATGATTAATTGGTGTGGGTACAGTGCTTATCTATATAGAGGTAATTGTATAGGCGGGGGAGGAGATAGCTGGATCAAAGAAATTTCATTGGAGTGTTTGGTCATGTGGGTTGTACTCTTGCAATCTAATAGGATCTCGGCTATTATATCTGTATGGATTTGTGAGGACCGGTGGGCGTGCCCTAAAGCGCGTCGACCGATGTATATTTTGTACGGTGCTGCGCAACGACGGCTCTGGAGGTATCGGTCGCGTTAGTACTGCAAAATAATCAATCAAAGAACTAAAGAACTAATTGTAACTACAATCTGATCAATCTCATCTTATCGGGACATTGAAAATTGTATTTTCTTTTGGAAGATCGGGAAAATAAACATTTTTTGTACTACTACATTTTTTATTTTTTTATATATTATTATATTTATTGACATCATTTACTTTGCTTTAATAACAACTTTTAGCAGATTCTGGTTGGGGGCGGGCCCCTGGACCTCTCCGCGCAAACTGTCAATTTGTGGAATTGCTTCACGTCCTACCAACCCTGCTTCTTTTCTCAACAGACGAGATCCATTATAGGTAGAAGGCAACGGTGTGCGGGCTTGAAATAAATGGGCAATTAATGTGGCAAATCTCATCCCCGGGAGCAGCCGGCGATTTGCGTTCTGGCCACCAAACATCCCGGGTGGGAGAGGTGGACGGATCCATGGCGGTGATTGTTCATCCAGGGATTATACTCAGATCCGGCTGGCCTTTTGACTTGACCCCTAATCTACCTAATTTCAGGCTGTGAGTAAATTGTTTGTATCTTTCCTGATAAATTGAGTTAAGAAGATCCACATTATGCTGAGCTTTACAAGAGAAACCAATATGAGCCAACACTTTATTCACTAGGGGTGGACACTGATCGACAACTTATGGGGCTCGTGTGGCCGGATGGTATCATATCCTAAATGGGCTTGACTCTTGTGGAAACATGAAATTTTTTTTTTTTTTGCGTCAAGAAAAAAAAACAAAAAATAATCCTGCATTTGTGATCCTGCTAACACAGACCCCTTTTCAGGCGTCTGTATCCCTCGCTAGCTAAGGAACATGTTATGTAGTGGTCTGAATAACTGGCATTGGAGCCAAGCGACAGATTAGCCTGTAGAAGAGTCCAGGTTTGTGAATATATTTTTACTACTGCCGTACCGGAGCATGTTCTGAGACAGTACTCTTCCACCTCGCCCTGCCCTCTCTCAGAGGTGCTCCCAGACATGAACCGGCCGATGTTTACGCGCTCCATGATTAACCGCCTTCGTTTGTTGTCGTTGCCCAAACCAGACATGTACATAATTAGATTTCTGAGGCTAAGTATAGGACGACAATTTTCTGTATTTTTCCTGGATTTATTCAGGAGTAGGCATGAGGCATGTTGGTAGGGTGGATGGGGAGTAGTTTACATTTGGTCTGCCACTTCTATAGTGAGACGGATAAGCGCTTTGAGGGGAGGAGAAAAATCACGTTGGCTGGGCGGAAACAATCTTATCTGGAATGGAGTTTAATAACTTATAGAAAGGGAGAGAGAGACAGACATATTGATGCAAATTTACTTACCCCTACACACCGGCAGCAGTTCGCGGAACTCCATGCGGCGCGTTCTCTGCTCTCATTTGGTCCCTGCCGTGATTTAACAAGGATCGTTTGCCTTCCCTCCGCGGTGTCCAACCAGTGATGGCGCTGCTTGGCAACTGAATGTCCATCTCAATCGCGCCGGAATTCACCCCTCGGACCATGTGAAGGTAAAGGACTACCCCAGCGACAAACCTTTTGCTGGTTTAATATTCTGGCTTGTTTTACGAATTACTCGGGATATTTCGGTTCTAGAAAACGCATTCGCCTCCCTTCGTTTCCATCTCGTGCGGCAAGCCGATCGCCTGTTCAGCCACAATCTTGCTCCGGGCAATTCATGTTCAAGTCGTCATCGAAAGATTCGGGTAACCTGATTCGGGAAACGCGATCGGGATTAGCCCTATAGTAACATTACCGTATCCATTGTCACATCATTGTCACAGCATTCTCAGATCGCGTGGTGGAACTGAGGAGGCGCTGAGTTTAGTTCCTCGTCTTCGACATTCACAAGGGTTCTTGAAACGTCCAAGGTCCGACAGGTCCTAGGAGTATTACACCATTATCCTATTACATCGGTGCATATTGTACTGTCAAGCGACAACTTTTTGTAAAAAAAGGGCGATTGTTGCCACAGCTTCCTCGTTCGGGTTTATCACCGCAACGGTCCCCGGACGCCTCCGTTTTTCGTTCACATGGCAATTAGGCTCGTCACCGATGTGACAAAACAAGCTGATTTCCTGCGTGACCAACAAACACATCTGGGGCAATTCGTAGTATCCATGCAAACATAAAATCCCGGAAAAAAAAAAGCAAACCCGGTCAGGAAAATACGCATTCGACATCCTTGAGTAAATTGTGTGCACTCCACAAGGCAACTAAAAAGAATGACGAAGGTCAGTCACAGTCTTTGACATATCTTCATAGAATACACAGCAGGTTCCGGGGCCAAGCAATATCACATCATACTAACCATAGTAATATCAACGCTTCATTTTTCACAAAATTATGGTGTAATATATGTTCTACGTGGCTATATATAATAATAAGCACCACTCCATGGACTCCTTCTGAGAGTATGGTCCATAACTAAACGCCGTGTCTGCAACGACGAGATCTGTGTTGACAATCAATTTTACTATTCGCAAAACTACTTACCGATTTCCAGAAAACTCTGGCAACATGTGATTTCAGAGATGTGAAGCATACCCAGCACCCTACTTCACATGTTGTTAGGTCCAAGAATTCTGGGCATACCTGGCATTTTAGGCGCGTGTCTGGTGAAGATATGAAAAGTAGAAACATCATAGGAAATGAGCAACTGAAAGTTGCTTTACTGAATCCAATCCTCACACCGCCTTGGATTGATATGTTCCCTGTTATGTCCATCACGCTAGCAAAAACACCAGATCCCTCGGCAAAGGGGTGTACGCCAGCTTTTGAATGGATAGATGCGTGCATTTTTATAAGTTATACTCCTTGCTATCGAGTGGCCACACAAACTCTTAGCTGTTAAAAGTAACCTACCAGTTCACAACAATATCGCGCGAAGTAAGCGTACAAACACCGATCACCAGCCCAGGGTGAGCTGGTGCCGGTGCTTATTTATAGTGTTAAGATGTTATAAAAGGACCGCGGTATCGCGGATTCTATTAACACTTTTTTAAACTTTATGCAAAACTGCGTCTGGGCGCTGCGCATGCCGCGCGCTCTACACTAGGAGATGCCGCAGCGTTGCGTCGCGCACGTCGGTGATATAGCAGCGTAACACCGAGCCCAGCGTTCAGAGGTGACTTGTGCCGGTGCTTGTTTTTGTTAGTGTTATACAACCACGCAATGTATCGGCGGTCTTATAACACTTTTTACAATACTTTATAGCAGAACCTAGCTTGGCGCTGGCGTGCTGACGTCACAGCACGAAATACTAGAGGTCCTGCAGCGTTAGCGGCGCTCACGGTGCAGCACATCGCCGAATTCCGGCATTCTGCTCATAAATTTTTAAATGTTAAAACCGACGATACCGCGCGGTTTAATAAACACTAACTAAACATAAGCACGCGTCAACAAAGCACCAGCTCACCCGACTCTGGTGCATCGGTGTTTACAGCTCTAACACCCCTGACGCATCTTAATGGTAGCTCATTTCCTCTGTAACACTAAGATTTGATCTAAGGCACCGATAGCAGGATAAATATTAATTATGCACACTATCACCAATTCAAAACTGGCGTCCCATTACATTCCCGAGGATCGGTCTAGCTGATGTGCCTCCCAGGGACAAGCCTCACAAGATGGGTGAAGAGATTTGATCAGTAACAGACTTATGTTCAGGTTTGTGGCTCAATTTTTTATCTACATGGAGGTCTCTACTGATCTGTCTTACTTCACAGAGCCGCCGCCAAGCCGTTGGAGCTTAGCTGTGCGGCTGTAAATAACCAGCACCAGGCTCGCTCCCAACGGGCGCCTAACCTTTGTATCTTTTTTCGCTTTGGTGGCCATGTATGAGGATACAGATTGGAGGCAGAATTAATGGGTCGGGTCCGTCAGAGGTTTGACAGGCCGCACAGGTCAACATCAGAAGGCGGAGCAGAATGTCAATGGCGATAGTGGAGAAGCAATATCCAGTAACAGAACCGTGGGCCAACAACGGATCACAGTCTAAACGCAGGGGATATGGACACAGTTTCTCAATGACATAGAGCAACAAAGATCACGGCAGTGGACACCAGATAACGGGCTGGGAATAGACAGTGAAGTTGGGCGGAAACTCAGCTTCTCTGGGATTTAAATGGGCCGTGCGCACAATAATTGGAGCAGGAGACGTCCAATGGAATGTAGACAGGTAATATTGGTTCTGCCTGCTGTGGTAGGAGGGAGGCCACGGAGAATGTCACGGAGTGTTCCTTGCCCTGGGACAGATGGGTCGCAGTATTGGCACCCTTTGACAACAGGTCCTTTATTAAGAACTGTACATGGGCACCCACACAGGATGCCATACAACATAAAGCTAAAACAACATAGGAGTAGTAGAATTCCTCCTAACACCATCGTGGAGGCTGTGCAGTAGAGGGGGGTGGCCGTGACAATAAAAAACTTTCGGCCGTAATATCCCACCTATATAGCAATGTTATATTAGATATGTCGATGGGCGGCGCTAATTCGCCATTGATTGTCCCCCACTCACACACACATCCTGAGAGCACCTGCAAAGTTTCTCTCTTTCCCAGCAATTAATGGTGGATGCTGTCGTGCGGTGAAAACAGTAGCTTTGTAAGTCTTATTAAACAACACAGTAGACGCTCCCTCCACTTTATTTGACATTTGATTTGGCTGTGACAAATGATGCAGCCGTGTGGATTATCATAATTCGGTCTTGTCTTATTACTAGCACAAAGGACCTATTCCTTTCATTATTCTGTCTGGCCGTTGTGCTCTAGAACACTAACTGGGAAAGGGTCCCTCTTCGGTACAGATGGTGGACCGATGTATTTATATCAATACAGCAAAATCGCTCGAACCAGGATTTACTGTTCCTCATAATACAATGATTCTTTCGTTCTTTTTTTTTTTTTTACCCGCCCCCTCCACAAAAACCTCCCATCCCCCCCGTCTGCTTCGATATTATCTCATGCAGCTAAAAAGAAACAAACAACAATGTATAACACTACTCTAAATGACCACAAACAAGGCTAAAAAAAAACGAAACAGAAAAAAAAAAGTTTAAATTAAAGCGGTCAATGACATCTGACAGGCCAAGCGGTCATAACACTATACTTTTAAATGTAGCGACGCACAGGAGCACAAATAGCCGAGGGATTTTATTGTTGGCTTACACCACTCAACAAGTAAAAAACCACCAAAACCCAACAATCAAAGAATTAACCGAAAGTTCCACAATTTAATAAAAACAATAGATTTTTTTTAACATGAGGTTCATCCAGCCTCGTCCTAGTTTATCACTCTGTCCCCTCCATTGTTATCTGCTTGATGACAAACCACTAATGGCCGCCATTACAAGCCGCTTATTGTGCTTTGTGACTCAACAATCAATATAAATTCTAGATTGTTTATAAATTTGACGCGGCTCCGGTTTTTCTGTGTCGGTCTTTACACTGCATTATTCCCTCGTGTTCTATTCACTTAGTATCGCAAAGCTATTTTTAACACACAGGATTTTGGCATGTAATGTCCGAAAAAATGGAAATCAATTGCAAATTGAGTAACACAAAATTGTGAGATAGTCAGCAATTCTGGAGGCGGTGAACTACATGGCACCATACCTTGCGTAGTGCCTTAAAGGGGTCCTGACTTGCTGTTCTAGTAATTAGTATGCATAGGCCACTTTAATTCAACTCTACCTGCAGTTCCATAGCTACAGATTGTTCCTCTATTATTCCTCCTATCCTCTGTGATAGGGTTGGAACGAAGCTCTAACCAACAAGTTCAGGTTGCACCAGTCTTTGTCTTTGCAAGTTTGGGTCTCCAGACCTTAACCACCTAATTTCATTAGAGTTCAGGTTCGCCTCAACTCTCGCGCCCCATCCTTCTCATCCCTGCCCCCTCTGGTACCATCCTCCACGCCCCCCTCCAGGAAGGATAACCCGCCCACCCCCACAGTCCATAACATCCCGATTCCCCATCACCCCCGCCTGGGAACATCCCTACCCCCTCCGTTAACATCCTTCAGCTCCCTACTGTAAACATCCCCGACCGACCTTCTGGTACCATCCTACGCCCACTCCAGTAAATTCCCATCGCCCCCTCTCCGGTACTAACCCCGCCCCTCCCTCCTCCCCCCGGTAACACCCCCGATCCCTCCGGTCAAATCCCACCCATGCCTCTGAGTAACATCTCCGCCCCCCAAATCCGTAACAATCCCTTCCGCCCGGCTGATAGTTAATATATATAATAACGATTTATATTGTCTCGTTTGTGTACTATATGGGTTAGAAGTGTACTTATCTGTATGTGTTTGGAAGGTGTCTTGGTCTAGTTGTTACGTATTCTCTGACTGTATATCAGCGTATGTATATGGCACTGGTGTTATTTGGAAGTAACTCTCTATATGTGTGCTATTGTTGTAGTGTGTTGAAGTGTATATTATCATGGTTTAATGAGCTGAAGAACTGTACTGTTATACTGTAAGCCCTAGGAATATAAATGTTTGGTAGACATATGATGCCATATTTATATGTTTAAGTGTGAGGGGACCCCATTAAAGAGTTGCTCTATTGGCCCGGCCTCTCCTAGTTACAGCCCCTGCTGGCCATGTACATGGAATGCAAATATCTGAAATTGCTGTCAGAGCATCTCACTGCTTCTTGGCTTATGATTCACTTTAATAACAGCTACATAAATCAGTGGCCACTCAGTAGGAGCTGGTCCCAAATGTAATATAAAAGTGCGTATGGAAAGGCATCTTCACTATCTCAGGAATCGGAAGATGAATGTCAGCACCGATACTGCCGGGAGGAGTTTACAAAGGCCGCTGCTAGGTCACATATAATAGAGGCCAGACATCGCTCACGACAACCAACCAAACAGATAGCGGAGCATACACACAACAGATGCTCTGACATCTCAGGTCTTCAATGGCACCTCTCCAAAAAAAGTCCATACAACCAGATAAGTGTAAGAAAATAGGGTCCAAGGCTTCATTGACATTCCCTTGTACCATAGATAAGCTGTACGTGGCTCTCGCTAAAGGAATCCACTATCAATAGCCTTTGAATGTCATTATGTTTTAAAAGGGTGAAAATAAAAAACAGTTTTCCCCTTGTGGTCCTCCCAAATGTTATAAGCTCTCCTCATATACAGGCAGAACTCAATCTTATCACTTTCACCACAAAACGGTTATAAAAGTTAAATGCTGGAGTCTCTGATGTGTGGTTGCGTCCAAACTAGAAACAGTTGTACGTGCAAAAGACGTTAAGGATAAAGGTGCCGGCGGGGGGATTGTAGGGCACGGAAAAACCAGGCAATCGGCGCGCGCTTACAAGGGCTGCGGAGGTGTATTGATACAATCGTCAACGCGACGTAACAGCGATGTGTGGAATTAGATATAGTGGGATTGGTCCACAGTGGGCCGAGGGATGAAAGCATCTTCTGATACTCCAGTTCAGTCCAGAGCTGCGGCTAATCATTTGCCGATTATAGCATCTCTGAATACTTCCAGGCACAGTTGATGCTGCATGTCGTTTTGCCTATCCACTATATCATCTCAGAGGACTGCACGCGTGATGTGACCGGATTAGCAATAGCCATTACAATCAGATGCCATGCTGCATACTCCATCACATCCTATCTGCAATACGTTTTCGACCTTAATATCATCTCAGATGACTTTAGCTCAGTGGGACTGGGTATCAATATGCCCTTATAAGAACTTCTGGATACTCAGTCACACATCCACGAGCTGCTGTCTCATATCGAACAAGTACTATCTTGAATTTTTCATCACAGATGCATTCGCTCCGCAGGGATGAGAATAATATCAATGATAATGTGTTATCAAGCATGGAAGTCACATACAGAGTACACAGAATTACGTGTCGGAACTGAACATGGCATGCAATAGAGAGGAGGAGCTTCGCCCCTAATGGGATTTGCATCACATGAGGGGGAATGTATAACAGTATAGTCCTGGAATACTTGGGGCGACAAGGGGGGGGGGCGTGTGGCAGAAATAGCACGTCACTCAAGCTCACACTAGGTCTGCCGTTCCGTAACTTACTGAAATTGCTACATAGCACACCAGTAAAACTAGCCTGGGGGAAGTATGTGACAATGGGCGCACAGAGCTCTGGACTACAGAGTTGCAGAATAGAGTCTTGCATCACTCGTTACTTTGGTAACCATAATTATTAATCTATGTTATGTAGCTGTGATGGTAATATAATGATGAAATAGCGTGGCTATTACTTTATTTTTTTAATTTTTAAACATAATAAATTCCTGTCTTTGCGTTGTTATTTTTATTTATGCAAATAGGTTTGATTACCCGCTCTATATTGGCACACAGCCAGTACCAGTTTTTAGCTATCCCGAGAATTCTGGTACTACAGTTAGGTGTAGTATACAGTCCCAGGAGATCGACAGACTGAACGGCCATCTGTTTCTGGCCTAATACTGGGAAATCTTGCTCGGAGAATGAAGGATGAGTGAATAGTGGCAGATGCACGGATATTCGCAGAGAAGACCCAGATTAAAAACCGAGCTCCAAACGTTTGAAACTTTCCACCCGACGTATCCACCCGACCATCCCATTGTTCCAACGTTGTCCTACAAAAGAGTTCTTGGTCAGCAGGTTTACCGCGCTTCCCCCCCCCGTCCGCGATGACAAATATCGCCCGGCGAGACCTCCTTTCTGAGGTTGTGATTGAGATTTTAAAAATGTATCGCTTTTTTGCTTTTGTTAATGAAAAACACAAGTCTTGAGGATCAAGTGTACTTTATTAAACATAAAGGCGCCCTTGATGAAATACTAGAAATGAGATATATTTTGCAGGCAAAGATTTAAGCTGACAACTACTTGGCATGCAATAAGGGGGTTGAATGGCGGAGAGAGGAAAAAAAAAATGATGTGGAGGGGAGATGATTCTTGAGTGGACTCTATTACATAATGTGGCAGGCAGTAAGACAACACTGCAGCATTAAAAGACTTCATTTCACTAAAGTCTTCAAATTGGGCTTTTTCATGCCATTGTGTCTAATGTTCCTCTTCCGGACTTGCCGTTATTAAGCGTAGGGACAGAACTCAGCCGTCAATTTCGTCATTACAAATTTAAGCAACAACAACTCCACTCCTTCCCCCTGCATACCCCACGCCCCCCCCCGACCACCGGCCCCACCAGCCGCTCCTTCGTAACGCGAACTGCTACTATATGCAATTGTAAAATCATTTATGGGTCAACGGTTGAGGATAAATATTATTAAGTTTATCACTTCAGAGTGGCTGTTTATTTGCTTTCCAAAATCGCCGATTACATACAGAATATATATCGTATCGTTTCTTCGGCTCATCAATCCTATTTGCGATGCAAAGTCGATCCTGGCTAAGTGCTCCGGCAACTCAGTTTGGAATGAATATAGGATCAACTCTATTAAAATCAGTTTATGGGCCTTGCCACGGGGTGACACGAGCGCGGGTTTAAAATGAAATAAAAGGTTCACTGCCCGGTTTCTCCCCCCCCCCCCCCGGAATAGATAAACGTATACGATGCATCTATATCATGAACGTGTGACAGTGTGACCCGCGTGCTAGTGGCTTACATTTTGGGCTACTTGGATGTTATGATGTATTATAATGTCTCCGCCGTAGGAATATAGAGTATTTAGTACACAAGATTATCTGGGCTATACTAAAGCCATCTACTATGTACTTAGAGACCGCGAAATATAGAAATATTGAGTGAGATACGCAAACAGGCCCTCTATATGCAGTTGGTCTTGGTAATGATGAGTAAAAGTCGTTATGGAATCATTTTTGATGTTGATGATTTTTATCACTAGGTGGCGTTTTGGTTTCGTCCTATGGATGAGAATACGTTTATTTCCAATATTATTTATTTATTATTTTAAGGAGTCTAATGGTTGTGATGTTTTCGCACATTATGCAAATACATGCAAATTTCCATTCTTATCGTTTGTCCAATTCCAATGGTTTTCCAGGCAGTTTTGAAATCCTCGGTATTGCACCAGTAATGGCTGGGGGGGGGGTGGGCCCTAGATCCCTATACGCTGTGTCCATCCACACTTTGGCCTCCTTGGACGATGGAGGTTACATTTAGACATCAAAGGAAGTGACTATCACTTGCCTCGAAACATTCCCATGATCCCAGGAGACTGCGGACTAAGAAGGTCTAGAGCTAGAATTATTGTTGCAGAACCGGAAGCCAGAGTATGGGTAAGTATGTCCTCATTTTCGTTTTTTCACAGGGTTGTGTACTGTTGGAATTTCAGAACAAAGGAGTCTCTATACTCGGGACTCTGCGATATTACTTATCCGATAAGCCATTTGTCCGTCTACCCCATTGATATCTTTTACTACTTTCATCGTACTTGAACGACAAACCAGTCCCAAAAGTCATTGGCCATAGAGTGTGGGTTCAGTCCCCAGAAGTCCTTGTCATATAGTGGAGTTCAGTCTCCAGAGTTCGCTTGTCCCATAGTAGTGGAGTTCAGTCCCGAAGTCCGTGTCCTAGAGATGAGGACAATCCCAAAGTCTTTTGTCCAGATAGTGGAGCTGAGCCCGGAAGTCTTTGTTCCATATACCTAGTTCAGTCGAACACCAGAAGTCCTGGTCCATATGAGGTGACAATCCAGACGCGAAGTCCCTTGTCCATAGATGGAGGCTCAGTCCCAGAAGTCCTTGTCACTCTAGTGTAGCTCAGTCCCGAAGTCTTTGTCCATTCTACCGGAGTTCAGTCCCCAAGTCTTTGTCCATATACTCGAGTTCGTCCCAGAAGTCGTTGTCCCATAGACCGAGTTCAATCCCAGTTTGTCAATATACACCGTATTCAGAATCCCAGAATTCTTGTCCTATACCGGAGTTCATCCCATGAAGTCTTTGTCCTATACCGGGAGTCTCAGGTCCCGGAAGTCTTTGGTCTCTATTGCCGTAGTCAGTCCCAGAAGTCTTTGTCCATATACCGCGTTCAGTGCCCGCTAAGTACTTTGTCCCTATGCAAAGTGAGTCCCAGATATCTTTGTTCACATAGCGGAGCTCAGCTCTAACAGTTCTACACACAGCAGACTGCTTCCATGATCAGACAATATCCTCTATCTTGTGGTTAAATGTCTCTATATGGAACTTGAAGGACTTTAGTTATTATAGTCTATAAATCTGGTGATTGATTGATGAGCGGAAGGCACGACCGTGCAGAGCTTTTCGCCCTGATTTAGCTGGTCTGAATTTTAGGTCCCAATTGTGCACCCAACCTTTTTTTTTTTTTTTTGTGCACAGACTATTTCCTGCTGTTCATGGAGACCACGCCCCCTTAGGCTCGAGTCAAGCCCCTTTGTCAGACATAAAATTGTTCGGAGATATTTCATACGTCTTTTTTCCAAGCAAATCCATCTGAATCTGCCATATTTCTGCGTAAAAACCTGTGAACGAGTGTTTTTTTAGAACGTAAACAAGAAAAAAAAAAAACACAGACATGGTCAGGAAATGCCTGTGCCTTCGACACCTCACCGGAAGACTCACCCCCCTACAAACACACCTCCCACCATGTCCCACCTGTGGGTAGGTGTCCATAGGCACAAAGTATTCACAACTTCTTGCAGTGTGCAAGAACTTGTAATTATTTACGTCTTCTACAACCAGAACAGAATAATCTCTCCCAACCTTTAGCTGTAGCATGTGCTCCATCATCTACCCTCTAGTGGGGACCAAAGGTAGTCATAAGTGAGATTTATCACAATTTGTATGCTCGTCCTTCTAGCTTGCAGTTGAATTGTACTTCCTGCCGGTTGGGGGCAGAGGAGGGGAGGTGCGGGGAGCTTTGCAGCTGCCCACCTGGGCCTCCTGGACTTTTCAGGAGGCCGATAGATTTACTGGGGAGGGCTGGGGACAATACATCATACGTTGGTCCACACTTAGCGTCAGCACATGATAAATGATTCTATACCAATTTGGGAGCTCTGCTTACGAACACTGAGCTCTGCTATGACCCTTGGGTGGATTGCTGATGGCGGCCGATAATGGAAGTTACAAACCCCGGTAGTGTAAATGAACCCCTTATGTGTTCTCTTGTCTAGTCGGAGACACTACACCCTCCAGCTGAATTTGGCTAATGAATCCCGTAGTAAGGCTCAAGAATAAGACGCCCTATTCCGCTTCCATCCCCCTCCCTTGTCTAAGACCAGGCATATATTCGCTGGAGGGAGAACGGCTTTCGAGATTTTTCTCCGCCCATTCAGAAGCATAAAAAATAGAGAAAATGAGAAAAAGAAAGACGGATCCTCCATTTCTAGGTTACTGTGTTGTTTAATTTGCACCGACGCAGAATATATTGAGTGAGTAACATATTACCTAATCATTATATTTTATGCAAACTAAGGAAGATGAAAAAAAAAAATTATCATTATTTAATTAGATTGTTAAAATTATATCTTGTGCAGAGCTACTAACTACTGTATAGTAATGACCATTAGCCAAACGTACCTTCTAGAATTATACTGCATACATCATGTCGTTGCATCTAATACAACTCACAACTCTCACAAAATCTTATACTTGTGTTTGGGAGACACCAAATCAGAAAAAGGTTAACTTCATAAAAAAACCAAACCTCACACCCGGAACGAGCCGTTACTGCATTCATGTACTTACAATTCTGTTCTACAAGTGACTAAATGATGGCGTCTATGTGGTTTCACCAGGAGGGACGTAATCCGAGGATTTTGACAAATTCAGTAGATGAAATTGCTTTTCTTACATGTCCGCACGTGTAACTGGGCCTCGTCTGTCTTTGATGCTATCCTCTTGTCTCACCCATAACCAACTTGGCGTCTCTCCCTTCGTCATCTAAAGTTTCCAATAGCATTTGCACTGTTCCTCACTCACCAACTAGATCCCATCCGTCACCTGATCATTGCCCGAGACAGTATGTTTAAGACCCAAGTTTGGTTCCTAATGAGTTAACTCTCTATCATCTTCCTCAAAACAGTGATACTTTCTATAGTATTCTTATACTTTCTTATATTTATTCTCCATGGCCTCCTTTCCTTCCTTCAAAAATCACCTTTTAAAACTATGCTAAAGTTACTAAGGCCATAGAATACCAGGAGCCCCCCTCATTGCTGTAGTCTTCCAAACTGTTACACTGCGGCTGAGCACTCCTCCCCTCTTTCACCTCTTTGTGAGATCACGGCAGGTAAAGGGAGATAGCCAAGGAAGTGCTCATCACAGTGTAACAACCGGTAAGGTTATATACCAGGAATCTCTGTTAACACCCTCCTACGCTCTTCTGGCTATTTAGTCAGAATTTTTAAAGTTGATGTTGGCTGGAAGGAGACCATGATAAAAATCCAAGAGATTCCACCCAGTCAACGCTGCCTGGATCTATTAGTAATTATCCTTCCTGGTTTAGTTACCCATGGATTTGATTGTAGGATTTCCTTGACCTGGTGGCGGCTTCTTCTTGGAACTTGACCCCTGTGTTTCCTGCCCTGAACTATCTCTGAATCTTTGTATATGGCACACGACTGATGGCCTGCCTTACCTTGGCCCTTTACCTTGACTATATTCCTGCCTTATTACCTAGTCTTTGACTTGACACAGTGGCCTGTGAACCCCCCAATTGAATTCTGTCAGACAAAAGGGTAGAAATTATATTAGAAGTCTTAATTATTTCTCCTGCCCACGCTCTACACAGGATGGGGTGGCTCATACTGTACATCTCACAAGTAATGGGGGAACGAGTATGTCCGATGTACCTGCCGGTCGCTCCCTCTGAGCACCACATATGGCCGGGCTGCCCCATCCATCTCTAGAGGATCGAAGGGATTGACAATGCCAAAATCATAAGCTCAATAAGCTCGCATTAGATGAACAGGCAGCTCACGCCTGATCGCACGGCTGGCTACCAGCCATCTCGTGGTGCTAACGAGTGGTGTGACTACGTACAATTGGATGCCCTGTCTTGTGCAATCTCATGGGATCCCATCATCTGATACCCAAATAGGCAAGTTAGCTTTGTGGGAAAAAAATCTCTAAAGGTACTTGTCCAGAGTGGTGTATTATAAGTGGTGAAAACCTATGGAAGTCCACTTGAGGCTCCTACTTTAGCGAATAGCCCTGGTAAACGCAGTTAGTTTTCTAGAGGATTACACCCATGTTATCCCACCAGAGTTGATCCTCACACCTTTATGGATTATCCGACGGGGACCATTTAATGATTGATCACGTCTTCTTTACTTTGCCCAAGCAAACATTGCAAATGTAGATCGGACTGGCAGCTAGACCCAAAAAATGGGCAAAACCTACAATGATTGAATACTTTTATGATGTATCGCGTAGTCTATCGTCCTGATCCTGAACTCCCAATGGTCCAGAGCACGGGATGTATCCAGTAACGTCTGACACATTAAGCCTAATTGTTATAGTAACCAGAAACAAAATGCAAAGGAGGTTGGTGCGAAATCGGGACAAGTCTGGAATGGTGTGGCGTTTCCATTCTCCAATCCCCAATGACCATGGGGCCACCAGCGGGGAACCATTGTTAGAACAAGCAGATAAACCCTTCCTCCACACCACTCTATGCTTTTCTTTCCAGGATTCAGACTGCTGAGGTAGGAATGCAACAAAACATCAACTTCCCAAAAAGTTAAAATCTAGAGAAGTCCAAGGGAAATCTGGGCGAATCCAACGTGAAACCCGTAAATATTTTAGCCATTGAAGAATTCATCAATATTCACTCTGTTTAACACATTTGGCAATTTCTTTCTTTAGAATGTTCCAAAAAGTACCAAACGTCTCTTAATAATCTCGACACTTCTTCACCCTTCCATGAGAACGCATTGAACATATTCTCCGCCTAATCAACCCGTGCTGCATTAATCTACTTGATTGTTCTACCTACCGGGGGGAGGGGAGTAATCTGCCTGAGAAAATAACATACTTTTTGGGATTGTGTGTGTCGAAAAAAAATAAAAAAAAGTTATCATTTCATTCATTTACGAAGGTTTCGATTCCAATCATACGGTGAGGGGCCCACAAATGTTATACCTAACGCTCCCGCCAAATTGAGTTTTGAAAATCTGGTATTTTCGTGTCTTTGTAGATTTTCTGTGGCCAGGCAACCAGAATCGTTCACTGCCTGGTTGCCGCTCTTGTGAACAATGTATCTATCCTACTATGTCTTAACCTTCTTGTAAGCACATCGTCTCAGGAAAAATTCAATTATTCCTGCCGTTGTACTTAACACTAACTGGAAATGTCCCTCTTCGGAAGATGGTGGGACGGATGTATTTATCAATCAGCAAAATCCTCAAACGAGATACTGTCCTCAGAATACAATGATTCTTTCTTCTTTTTTTTGTTACCGACCCACCCTCCCCCCAATCCCGTCTGGCTTTCTGATTTCTGTCTCTGCCCGGATAAAAAACAACAAACAACAATGTATGACACTCTAATGACCAAAACAAGGGCTAAAAAAAAACTAAAAAAAAAAAAAAAAGTTACAATTTAAGCGGTCCATTACATCTGCCAAGCGGTCATTAACCTAATGACTTGTAATGTATAGCGGGCGCACGAGCACAAATGCCGAGGATTTGTTTTGTTTCTTACCACACAAAAGTAAACAAAAACCAAACAAAAAACCAATCAAGCAATTAACCGAAAATTCCAAAATTTATAAAAAAAAAAAGATTTTTTTTTTAAAAACAATGAAGGTTTCATCCAGCCGTCCTTGAGTTATATCCGTCCCCCAATCCATGGGTAGCAGTATCTGGATGGAAAACACTATAGGCGCCATTACAATGCCCTTAGGGGTTGTTACTCAACAGATATAATCTAGATTCGTTATAATTTGACGCCGGCTCGGTTCTGTGTCGTTCTTTACTGCAGTTTCTCGTGTTCTATTCATTCGGTCTATACAAAGCGATTTTACACTGATTTGCATGTAATGTAAGAAAAATGGAAAATCATGGTCAAATTGATTTTAGTCAACACAAAACATGGACCATTCTGGAGCGGTGAACTACTGACCACTGGCGTAGTGCCTTACAGGGGTTCCTGACTTGTATTGTTTAGTAAATACTGCTGCCCCTTTAATATCAACTATCTTTCTAATCCAACCCGTCTTCTCATAGCTACATATTGTTCTTATTATTCCTCCTAATATTGTGACTAGGGTTGTGAAAGAAGCGAAAACACAAAGTTCGGTGTGTCACCAGTCTGCAAGTTTGGGCCCCCGACCTTACCCCTATTTCATTAAGTCATGTTCGACTCAACCTCCGCCCCCTCCGAATCATCCTGCCCCACTAGGGTAAAATCCCAGCCCCCTACGGGAAGATCACCGCCATGCCAGGTAACATCCCCGCCCCCCTCATGGTAACATCCCACTCCCTCGGGTAACATCGACCACTCTGGTAAACATCCCCGACGCTACGGTAAAACCCCGCCCCTCCCGGTTGAACAAATCCCAGCACACCCGCAGTAGTAACATCCCACTCCCCTCCCTGAGTAACATCACCAATCCCTCCGGTATATCACCACTCCCTCTGGTTAACATACACACTCCCGCCGGTATCATACCCACTTCCCTACGGTATATCCCCACTCCATCCAGGGTAAAACATACCACTGCCCTCTGGTAACATCCCCATCCTCGGTTATCTCCCCACTCCCTCTGGTCACATCCCCAGCTCCTCAGTAAGAAGAATTAGAATAAGAATCATTCGTTTTTAGAGGCTGCACACCGATTACGCAAGCGATTGCACACGCATGTTCAAATTGGTCCTGTTGTCCAAATGGGGCTCACAATATAAACACCTAACAGTATGTTCTTGAAGGTGGGGAGGAAACCGCGTCCCCGGAGGAAAAACCCACGCAAACACGGAGAGAGACATACAAAAACTTTCTTTGCAGATGTGACCTGGGTGGGATTCGAACCCGGACACCCGTGCGGCAGGCAGAGTGTACCACTCAGCCACGTGCGCCCTTAACATCCACATCCCTCCGGTAGACTCCCCACTGACTCTGGTACACTCCCCTCCGTGTCTCCTGCCTGGGATATTATTATAAACATATATTTATATGGGCTGTTGTGTATATGGGGGTAGAGTGTTACTTTACTTAGTGTTGTTAGTGCTGCTGTCTGATTGTTTGTCTGTCTGATCAGCGCATGGTATATTGCACTGTGGTATGAGATGTATACATGCTCTATATGGTGGTAGTGTGTGTGAGTGTATAATGGTGTATGAGGAAGACATCTGTACTGTTAATGATTATAGGAATAAATGTGGTTTGAATAGATGAGTGCAAATTTATATGTTAAGTGTGAAGGGGACCCATTAGGATTCTGCTATTTGGCCCTGCTCTCTAGTTAGCCCTGCTGGCCATGTTAACAATGCAAATACGTCTGAAATTGCCATTGTCAGTCTTCACTGCTGCTCTGGGGATTTATTCCTGTCAAAAGTACAATAAATCAGCCACTGGTAGGGAGTGGTCCCGAATGTAATATAAATGCTATGGGAAATTGGCATATGCAATACTAGGATAGTGGGAAGTGAGTCAGCACCTTAATGCGGGGAGGCAGCTGTGAGTCACATATTAAGTAGAGGCCAATACACCAATGACAAACAAAACAACAGCGGAGTACACAAAACAGATGCTACTGAAATCTAGTCTTCAGTTGCACTCCTCCAAAAAGTCCATAACACAAGATAGGATAAACTAGTGTCGACAAGGCTTCCATGACTGCCATTGTACCATAGATAATATAAGCTGTCGTGTGGCTGTCGCTCAAAGGAATCCCCTATCAATAGGACTTTGATGTCATTATGTTTTAAAGTGGACTTTCCCCTCCGTTGCCTACCAAATGTGCTCCCTCTTAAAGCAGAAAATCTTCAATTCCACAGAGGTTATAAAAATTAAAGAACTGAGCTTGATTGGTTCAAACTAGAAACAGTTTAACTCAACAAAACTTAATGATAAATCTCCCCTTCTGTGGGATGTTATGGCACCTTAGAACCAATCAGAGCTCGGCTTCAACTTCGGCTTCAGGTCAATTATATAGTTAAAGGTACAGCTTATGTGTGAATTATTTTGATTTATTGCCACATTTGTGTAGCGGCGATTAAATCATCTCTGTACTTCCAGTCCATTCCAGAGCTGCCAGTCATCTCTTGCCATTTATCATCTCTGATACATTCCGTTCATTTAGAGCGCAACTGTTTTCTACCATTATAATTCAGATGGACTGCCCAGCTCTGAGATGGACCGTTATCAATCAAGCCGTTACCTCAAAATCTGATACGTCCAAGTACATCCACGAGCTGCAACGTTTTCTAATATTACCATCTCAGATGACTTAGCGCGAGGTGTGACTGGAGATCGATCTATGCCTTATAAGCAATCTGATACTCCACGTCACATCCGAGCTGCGTCTAATATTGCAAGTATTCTTGAAGTTTTCCTCACAGAGAGCATTGCTCGCGGCGATGAGAATATAGCAATGATCATTTGTTTAAAAGCTGAAATGTCACCATACAGAGTACTAGAATTTCAGTGCGGACTGAAAACAGTGGCAGAGCAGTGAGAGAGGAGGATATTCGCCACTATGGGATTTAACACCACATAGAGGGGGATGTATACAGTATTCTGGAATAACTTGGGCGAAAGGGGGGGCGTTGGCAGAATACACATCCACACCAAGCAGGGCTGCCTTCTAATGACCTGAATTGAGACATAGCAGCAGCCAGTAGAAACTAGCCTGGGGGAAGGTAGTGTGAATATGGGCGAACAAGAGGCTCTGGACTACAGAGTTGCAGATAGAGTCTTTCACGTTACTTGGGTAACCATTTAGTTAATCTTATGTTATGATCTGTGTGTTGATAATGATTTGTAAAATCTTCTAACTTTATTTTTTTAATTTTTCATAATACCTTCTCGTGCTTGTTGTTGATTTTTATATGCAAAATAGTTTTGATTACCCGCTCTATATTGGCAAAGCCACAGTTTTTTACTATCCGAGAAATGGGGTACTACAGTTAGTTAATTATACAGTCCCCAGATGACCGGATCTGTTTCTTGCTAATACTGGAATCTGCTCGGAGATGAGGATAGTGATGATTGTGCAGATGCAGGATAGTCCAAGAGAGACCAAGAAAAAACGAGCTCCAAATATTGAAAACTTTCCACCCGACTTCCACCGAAAACTCCCATTGTTCAACCTTGTCCTACAAAAGAGTTGGCAGCAGGTACGCGTCCCCCCCCCCGTCGCTGATGACAAATATCGATCCGGGCGAGAACCTCCTTTCAGGTTGTGATTGAGATTTTAATGTATCCTTTTTGCTTAGTTAATGAAAACAAAGTCTTGGAGGATCTAAGTTGAATTTATTAAACCTGAAGGCTCCTTGATGAATATAGAAATGAGATATATTTTGCATTCAAGTTAAGCGACAACTTACTTGCATGCAAATAAGGGGGGAGAGGGGAATGGCGGAAGAGAGGGAAAAAAAAAAAGTTATGTGGAGGGAGATGATTCTGAGTGGACTTATACAAAATGTGGCAGGCAGATAAGACAAACACGCAGCATTAAAAGACATCATTTCACTAAAGTCTTCAAATTGGCTTTTTTCATGCCATGTGTAAATGTTCCTCTTCCGGAATTGCCGTGTATTAAGCGAGGGAACAGAACCAGCCGTAATTTCGTAATTACAATTTAAGCAACACAACTCCACTCCTTCCCTGCAATACCCCCCCCCCCCCGACCACGGCCCCACCAGCCGCTCCTTCGGTAACGCAGAACTGCTAATGCATTTTATCATTTATGTGTAAACAGTTGAGGATAAATATTCTTAAGTTTATCAATTCCAAGAGCTGTTTATTGCTTGCAAAATAGCGCCGATTACATAATATATATCTTATCGTTTCGCTCATCAAATCCTCATTGCGAAGCAATTGTCCTGGCTAAGTGCCTGCCCACCTCAATGGAATGAATAATGGATCAACTCTATTAAATCAGGTAGGCCTTGCCACGGGTGACACGGAAGCGAGGGTTTTAATGAAATAAAAGGTCAGCGCCGGGTTTTCCCCCCCCCCCCCCGAATAGAGAAACGTATTATGATGCATTCTATCCATGAGACGGTGACACGGCGCTGCTAAGTGCTTACATTTTGGGGCTACTGTGAGTTTTGTATTATAATCGTTCCGACGTAGGAATATAGAAGGTTTATTAACACAAGATTATCTGGGCAGTAAATAAAGCCATCTACTATGGACTTAGAGACGCGGAAATATAGAAATTGATGGAGAGAACAAACAGCCCATCTATTATGCATTTGTCTTGTGTATATGTAGTAAAAGTCTTTTATTAGGAATCATTTTTGATGAATTTTTAACTAGGTGGCGTTTGGTTCGTGCCTATGGATTAGAATACTTTATTTCAAATATTTATTTATATTTAAGGAGTTAATTGTTGTGATGTTTTCCATCAATTATGCAAATACATGCAAATTTCCCTTCTATATTTGTCCAATTCAAAGGGTTTTCAGGAGTTTTTAGAAACTCCTGGGTATTGCACCCGTAATGCGGGGGGGGGGGGGGCCCAGATCCCTAGAACCGTTCAGTCCACATCTTTGGCCTCCTTGGAGATGGGAGGTTACCTGTGACCTCAAAGGAAGTGACATCACTTGCCCGAAACAAGTCCCATGTGCCGAGGTGCGGACGTAAGAAGGTGCTGCAGAGACTAGAAGTATTGTTGCCAACCCGGAGCCAGAGTAGGGTAAGTAGGTCATCATTTTTTTTCACAGGGGTTTAAACTGGTGGAATTTCAGAAAAAGGAAAGCTCTATATCTGGATCTCTGATATTAGCTTTTCCTATAAGCCAAGTTGTCCATACCCCATTGATCTTTATGACTTCCATGTCTTGAACACAAACCAGTCCCAAAAGTCCTTGGCCATATAGTGGAGTTCAGTCCCATTCCTTGTCCTATAGATGAGTCAATTCCAGAAGTCTTTGTCCATATAGTGGAGCTGAGTCCCCGAAGTCTTTGTCCATATTACGTGACGTTCAGTCCCAGAAGTCTTCTGTCCATATGAACGGAGTCAGTCCCAGAAGTCCTTGTGCCCATATAGGAGTTCCGTCCCAGAAGCTTGTCCATATACCGGAGGTCAGTCCAGAAGTCTTTGTCCATATACCGGAGTTCGTCCCAGAAGCTTGTCCATATACCGGAGTTCAGTCCCAGAAGTCTTGTCATATACCGGAGTTCAGTCCCAGAAGTCTTTGTCCATATACCGGGAGTTCAGTCCCAGAAGTCTTTGCCATATACGGAGTTAGTCCCAGAAGTCTTGTCATATACCGGAGTTCAGTCCCAGAAGTCTTTGTCCATATACCGGAGTTCAGTCCCGAAGTCTTTGTCCATTACCGGAGTTCAGTCCAGAAGTCTTTGTCATATACAGAGTTAGTCCAGAAGTCTTTGTCCATATACCGGAGTTCAGTCCCAGAAGTCTTTGTCCATATACCGGAGATCAGTCCCAGATGTCTTTGTCCATATACCGGAGTTCAGTCCCAGAAGTCTTTGTCCATATAGCAGAGTTGAGTCCCAGATGTCTTTGTTCATATAGCGGAGCTCAGCTCTAACAGTTCTAACAGTCAGATCCTCCATGATCAGACAATGATCCTCTATCTTGTGGTTAAATGTCTTATATGAGAACTTGAAGGACTTTAGTTAAATATTATATAAACTGGGTGGAATTGATTGATGAGCGGAAGGCACCGACAGTGCAGAACTTTTCGCCCTGATTTTAGCTGTTCTGAATTGTGTGTCACAATTTGGTGCAGCAACCTTTTTTTCTTTTTTTGTGCACAGACTATTTCCTGCCGTTCTGGAGACCACGCCCCCTTGCTCGAGGTCAAGCCCCTTTGTCAGACATAAAACGTATCGGAAGATATTTCAGACAGTCTTTTTTCAAAGCAAATCCATCTGAAATCTGCCATAGTTCTGCGTAAAAACCTGTGAACTAATGTTTTATTAGAAACTACACAGACATGGGTCAGGAACGCCCTGTGCCTTCCCATCTCACCGGCAGACTCACCCCCCTACACACCCCCACCATGCCCACATAGTGGGTAGGTGCCATAGGCACAAAGATATTCACAGCTTCTTGCAGTGTGCAAGAAATTGCAATTATTTCAGTGCTTCTACACCAGAAAACAGAAATCTCTCCCAACATATTTTAGCTGTATGCAGTGTGCTCCACATCACCCTCTAGTGGTGACCAAAGGTAGTATAAGTGAGATTTATCACAGTTTGTATGCTCGTCATTTAGTTGCAGTTGAATTGTGAATTCCATGACGGTTGGGCAGGGAAGGGGAGGTGCGGGGAGCTTTGCAGCTGCCCCCCTGGACTTTTCAGGAGGCCGATAGATATTACTGGGGAGGGCTGGGGGCACCATCATACGTTGCCACACTTAGCGTCAGCACATGATAAATGTCTATACAATTTGGAGCTCTGCTTACGAAAAACTGAGCTCTGCTATGACCCTTGGGATGATTGCTGATGGCGCCGAATAATTGGAAAGGTGACAGACCCCGGTAGTGTAAATGAACCCCCTTATGTGTTCCTTTGTCTAGTGGAGACACTACAACTCCCATCAGCTGAAGTTGGATAATGAATCCCGTAGTAAGGCTCGGAATAAGACGCCCTATCGCTCCCCGCTTGTCTTAAGACCAGGCATATAGGTCGCTGGATGGAGAACGGCTTCTATATTTTTCCCCATTTCAGAAGCAAATAAAAAATAGAGAAAATGAGAAGAAAGAAAGACGGATCCTCCATTTCTAAGGTTACTGTGTTCGATTAATTTTCACAGACGCAGAAGAATATTTTGAAGTGAGTAACATTTACCAAGTCATTAATTTTATGCAAACTAAGGAAGATGAAAGAAAAAAAAATATCAATTATTTATAGATTGTTAAAATGTATCTTAGTGCAGAGCTACTGTATAGAAATGACAATTAGCCAAACGTACCTTCTATAATTAATAATGCATACATCATGCTCTTTGGGCATCTAATAAGCAGCTCCACAAATCTTACATTGTTTGGGGACACCAAACAGAAAATGTCATGAAAAACAACCTACAACCCGGACGAGGCCGTGACTGCATTTCATGTGACATTAAAATTTCTGTTCTACAAAGTGACTACAATGATGTCGCTATGTAGTGTCACCAGGAGGGACGTAATCCGAGGATTGTGACAAATTCATAGATGAAATTGCTTTCTTCTTACATGTCCGCGTGTAACTGCCTCTTACTGTCTTTGATGCTATCCTCTTGGTCTCACCCATAACAAAACTTGGCGTCTCCCTTCGTCCTCTAAAGTTTCCATAGCATTTGCACTGTTCCTCAGCCAACTATGATCCCTCATCCTTCACTGGTCAGAGCCCGAGACAGTATGGTTACTGACCTCGTTTGGTTCCTAATGAGTTATCTCTATCATCTTCTCTCAAAACCAGTGATACTTTCTCATAGTATTCTTAGAATGTTCTTATATTTATTATCCATGGCCTCCTTCCTTAAAAAATCAACTTTTAAAACTATGCTAAAGTTGAGCCAATAGATACCAGGGCCCCTCAATGCTGTAGCTTCACAAACTGTTACACTGCGCTGGAGCACTCCTCCCCTCTTCACTCTTTGTGAGATCACAGCAGGAAGAGAGAAGGATATGCCAAGGAAGTGCTCATGCACAGTCTAACAACCTGTGAAGTTACATAACAAGGGGCTCTGGTAAAACCTCCAAAGCTCTTCTGGCTATTTAGCAGAATTTTTAAAGTTGATGTTGGAAGGAAGGAGACCATGGATAACAAATCTAAGAAGATTCCACAGTCACGCTTCCTGGATCTATGAGTAATGTTCCTGGTTTACCATGGATTTTGATGGTAGATTTCCTTGAACTGTTTGGCGGCTTCATCTATGACCTTTACCGTGTGTTTCCTGCCCTGAACTGTCATCTGAATCTTTGTACATGCACAGACTATGCCTGTCTGACCCTGGCCTGTACCTTGACTATATTCCTGCCTTACCTCTTGGTGCTTGACACCAGTGGCTTTTGACCCCCAAAATTGAGTTGTCATGAAAAAAGAGGTAGAAATTATTATTAGAAGTCTAATTATCTCCCTGCAACGACAATACACAGGTGGGTTCTCAGTAGTGGCACAAGAATGGGGGACCATTTAAGTCCAATGTACCCCGTCGCTTCCCTCTTAGCACCACCAAGATGGCCGGGCTGCCCCATCCATCTCTAGGGATCTGAAGGAGATTGACGAATGCCAAAATCAATAATCTCAATAAGCTCCATATAGATGAACAGGGCAGCTCACGCATCTCGGCTGCTCCAGCCATCTCGGTGATGCTACGAGTGGTGTGACATAGGTACATTGGATCCCCGTTCTTGTGATCTATGGGGGTCCCATCACTGAGATCCCACCAATCAGCAAGTTAGCTTTGTGGGAAAATCTCTTAAAGGTTCTTGTCCAGGGGTTAAAGGGTGAAAACTAGGGAAGTCACTTAGGCTACTACTTTAGGAATAGCCCATGGTCAAACCAGTTAGTTTTCTGAGGATTACACCCATTGTTATCCCACCAGAGTTATCCTCACACCTTTATGGACTTATCCGACGTTGACCATTAATGATTGATCACGTCTTCCTTTACTTTGCCCAAGCAAACATTTCAAATGTTATATCTTGGACTGGCACTAGAACCCCAAAATGGGCAAAACCTACAATGATTGAATACTTTTATGATTGTATCTTTAGTATAAGTCTGATACAAACTCCAATGGTCCAGACAACGGGTGTATCCAGTAACTCGGCCAAAATTAAGCCCTAATTGTTAAAGTAACCAGAAACAAATAGCAAGGAGGTAAGGTGGCGAAATCGGAGCTGGAATGGGCGTTTCCATTTCCAACGCCCAATGAACCACTGGCCACCAGCGGGGAACCATTGTTAGAACAAGCAGATGAAACCCTTCCTCCACACCACATCCATGCCCTTATCCCAGGATCAGACTGCTGAGGTAGGAATGCAACAAAACATCAAACTTTCCCAAAAAGTTAAAATCTAGAGGAAGTCCAAGGGAAATCTGTGCAACCAACGTGAAACAACTTAAATATTTTAGCCATTGAAGAATTCATCAATATTTACTCTTTTTAACACATTTGCAATTTCTTTAGAAGGTTACAAAAACTTACAAAAACGTCTCTAAAAATCTCAGACATCTTCACCCCTTCCCAGGAGACGCATTGAACATATTCGCCGCCTAGAACACGGGCTGCATTAATCTACTTGATTGTTTACCTACCGGGGGGAGGGGATATAATCTGCTGAGAAAATAACAATATTTTTGGAATTTGTTTGTCGAAAAAAAAAAAAAAAAAAAGTTAATCATTTCATTTCATTTATGGAAGGTTTACGATTCCAATCACGGAGGTGCCAAATGTTATACCTAACGCTCCGCGGCAAATGAGTTTTTAAAAATCTTGGTATTTTCGTGTCTTTGTATGATTTTCTGTGCGGACCAGAATCGTTCGCTGCCTGGTGTCCCTGTGAAAATGTTCGTTAGCATCGCTCATAAAAACCCAATTCATCAATGTGAGCATAATTTGCTCTGAACGGAAAGCTCACAAAAGGGTGAATTTGTTAGATAGACAGGTGGCCTGAGATCTCTCTCTGATACTGAATGATATGAATAATAGATTCTGGTAAATGTATGCCAAGACTTGAGTTGTAAACACAGCTGCCTCCATTCCCGTCCAGAATAACAGCTTTGAGAATGAGAGCAGAGGAACTACATAGATCCACCTGAGGACTGAGCCTGGATTCACACAGAACAGAACACTAACACAGGCGCACTGTCACATACTTGGAAAAAACAAACCCATAAAATGCATTATGCTCAGTGGTCCATGGATTTCTTGGGTTTCTGAACTAAACCAATTAATAGTTTGACAGACATGTCTAAATAATGACCGCATCATTAAACTGCAGGCGAAGTGAAGCGACGGAGTAGGCGTCTATATGGTGCGTTCAAGTATGAGGTGCTCATTAAATCACAAAATGTACAGAAAAAAGATACAAAAACTCTTACGACCATAGATAAGCACTTGGACTGGGAATGTTGAGTAAACCATTAACTCTACTCAAAATTACACAGTAACAGTCCATCAAGTCCAACCGGTCATCCTACAAAGTAGGCGCCAATTGACCAGTATTAGAGAGAAAAATCTTTTACAACTCAAAAATGACCAAAAAATTCCGGGACCAAGGTCCCATCTAAAATTGTCTATTTTTAGAAGGTCATCAAAACTTATGGCCTAAGAGCATTTCATATTCTCACTGGTCTTACAGGATTATGCCAAATAACATGAGTTGTAAACTTTTTTCCCTAAGAGGAAACTCAACTATGGGGCTCATTTACTAAGGGTCCGAATCACGGACTTTCGTCAGGTTTCCCAACGATTTCCGATTCGCGCAGAATCGCCCCGGTATTTTGGCGCACACGATCGGATTTTGGCGCATTGGCGCCGGCTTTCACGCAACAGAAATCGGGGGGGGGGGGAGAGGCATGGCCATTGGACAACCCGACGGATTCGGAAAAACCACGGAATTTTAAAAAAATATTGTGTCGCAAGATTAGCACTTACATGCACCGGGACGAAGCTCCGTCCGACCTCCGTCAGACCTCGGCGCAGCAGCAACAACTGGTGGATATCGGGCGCATGGACCTTAGTAAATCCCGTCAGACATGAATCAGTATCGGAGAACACGCCGCTGGATCGCCACTGGACTGGGTAAGTAAATGAACCCCTGTATCCCTAACTTTTCTCATAGTTGGTTCTCCTATGATGGTGTCTCATAAAGAGTCTCTTAAAATAAAAAGCGGTGAGCCCAAGCAAGGCCAGTTATCTGCTAGGGTATACATGTAGCAAAGGTAAACAGTTTGTGCGTCACACTACTATGTTTGAGTGTTTTATGGTTTGTTTTGTAACATGATTTTCCTATTTTAGCTCTGTGAAAACAGAATGTGAAGCAAATAGTGTTGGTCCTCATACTCAAAAAGTGTAACTCTAGATTTGTAGAGTCATCACATTCCGCATTTGTATTCCAGCACTGGTTGGTTTTGAAGTCAGATGCACAAATACTCGTTCCTTTGTGTTATTTTATTTAGGATAATACCAGAGGATCTTCCGATAGTTTTGGTCCCATAAATAGATCCAAAGGCCCAATCGAAGACATTTCTGCTTGAAGTTGACTTTAGAGCCCAGTGCAATGTTAGACCCTTTGTCGTTATTTCTTGGCTTGTAAGCACCTTGTAGAAATTGAGAATTTCCCTTTTAGTAGATTAGAGCAAGGTCTCTGCACATGGATGGTTACATTTGTGGTGGTAGTTAGAGTCTACACACTGGGAATCAACCTTTGCTAGGGGAAGTGTGCACTTCCATCACTCTTTGAGGTTTATATTGGTCTTCGAATAACTCTAGAGTGAGTGCCGGTCATACCCATCTTCCATACAGAAGAAGTCTATATAGCCCTTAAACTTTTCCTAATATCTTAAAAGTTACCGCCACAACTTTACAAGTATATGATTGATATTTTATGTAATAAAGTATCAAGTATTTATGAATAGTGATGAGTGGACCTCTGCACCTGAACCCCCACCAGTAACACGTGACAGTGGTTGTCAAATATTTAAAAGCGGTTGGCAAAGTCACTACTGTGGCTGCACACGGGGATTGGAGAGCGCCAATCCTTCCCAAAATGGTGGCGCTAGATCCAACGACTTTGCCGGTGGTATTTAAAGCGTTAACACCCACAATCTTTGCCAGCACTGATTGTAGGTGTTCACAGTGCCGAAAGGTGGGGGGAGAGGAAGGTTGTATTAGTCGAATCAAGGCCAAACTCGAACCTGAACCCATAAAGATCGTAACGAACCCAAACTTTGGGTCTTCTCAATACTATTTATGTGTTAAAACATTTTCATTAAATGATCTATATGTATTCATCCCCCTGTACTCTGATGCCCCTAAATATAATCCAGTGGGGCTCATTTACTAAGGGTCGGCGGATCGCATTTTGTCGGGTTTCCCATTGATTTCCGTTTTGCGCTGAATTGCCCCGGCATTTTTGCTCACATGATCGGATTTTGGCGCATTGGTGCCGTCTTGCACACTACAGAAATGGAGGGGGGGGGGGGCGATCGGTAACCAGCACTGATGTCTTACATTTAAACAGTACAAGATATGAGGTGCTGGTTACCAATCACATGAGTTTTAATGCTAATGCCCATCCCTGTTTGTAGATGCAATGGTAGCGGCACGTGTTACCGCACCCTAAGAGGCTTGTTAGAGAATATTAGTGAACAAACAGCATCATGAAAACCTTTTCCCTCACTTATCCATCCTCTTAACTGGAGGTATTCCAATTTAAGTTGTGTGAGATGACAAATTTTTTTGGCCAAGCTGATCATCTTGTGCCATTTATCTTCGGGTAAAGTGAGCCAAAATGAAAGGTAATGGGGAACGCTTCTATCTCTTTCCCTTTTTATTAAATGTACACTTAACCATCTATTTTTAGGAGCAGTCATCCCCTTTTGCATGTGACCACAGAGCCAATCCCTGCTCTCCAAAGTCCTGTGACCACAGAGCCAATCCCTGCTCTCCAAAGTCATGTGACCACAGAGCCAATCCCTGCTCTCCAAAGTCATGTGACCACAGAGCCAATCTCTGGTCTCCAAAGTCTTATTTTTTCGTCTATGTATTTTGTTAACCATGTCATCTACAGTCACGATGTTTGTCTGTTGTCAGCTATGTACATGGTGTGTATTGATGTATGATCCCGGTGATTTGTGTTTTGTCCACAGTGTAGCTACAGGGATATGTGACCGCACACTTGTGTGATGTGAATATTGGGTATACGATTTTTGTGTTGTGTGTGGTAACTGCTGTATTGATTGAGTGCTGATCTTGCTATGTATATCTCGGCTACCTGCTTCTGTGAGGCACGAATTTGGGCGTGTGGATAAGTTCAATCGTACTTATGACTCTTTCCCTCGTAATGCGTTGACAGGTGAATTATAGGCAGTTTAGCCATGCAATGTGGATGCGCGTGTATTACGGGCCCCCCATTAATCGTGGACTGCCCAGCCTCCCTGGACGGAGAGACGCTCCGTTCCCCGTGTGCCCTCACACGACGGCGGATGCGATTCGCTTTCGGGATCGCGGACTGTGCACGGTATCAGATGCGTTATGGGGATCAACGGGGTTCGGTGACTATAAACAAACAGTAGTGCACTAAATTGCAACACGTATATGCACAGATTGCCACCATGTCTGACCTGAGCATACACTGGTGTATGTATTATCCCTGATATTTGTACTGATTGTACTGATGACACACATGCTAGTTGTTCAGTGATATGTGAGAGGCTTATGAAGTACATTGAGGGATATTTACACATGCTAGTTGATACCCTGTACTGTTAGCACAGATACTTATAGTGGAGGGCTATCCCAGTAGTACGTACAGGACATCATTAGCTGTGTAGTATAAGTATCACAGTGGTTGTACGGATAATGACTAGACAAAAGCGTGGTCATTACTGGTGGGTATTTTAGTCACACCTGTACAGGGATCGATACACATCACAGTAAATGTCACTAGTGACATTAACAGGCACGATTAATTGGATGAGGGTAGAATAATTGCGTTAATACCTCATCCCAGTGATGTCACATATTTTTTTTCGTACACTAGGAGAATACCTCACAGTATGGTCCACCTTACGAACCAGTGGATTATAAGCCACCAGCCTGATTCAACTACGTACAGTGATTTTAATTACACACCAGTGACTTTGTCACAGTGCAGGGATAATACGCACAGCTGGATGTCACAGTACAGAGCATAATACACACAGTAATGCACAGTACAGGGCGAAATACACAAACAGTGATGTCACAGAACAGAGGATATGCACACAGTGATTGTACTAGTACAAGAATAATACACACAGGATGTCCACAGTACAGGGAATACAAACAAGTATGGTCCACAGTACAGGGAATATCCACATACAGTGATGTCACAGTACAGGGATTAATACCCACAGTGATGTCAACAGGAATACCCACGCACAGGTAAGGGATTAATAAACACAGCGATGTTACAGTACAGGAGACATACACACAGTGATGTCCACAGGTACAGGAGTAATACACACAGTGATGTCACGAGTACAGGGAAATAAGTAGAGGTAACACGGATAGCCAGTGATGGTCACAGTACAGGGATAATACACACAGTAATGTCACAGTACAGGGATAATACACACAGTAATGTCACAGTACAGAGGGGAATTAGAGAATTTCAAAACACAGAATTAAAGGAGTTTTCCCACAGTGCAAGTTAGGCCCTATCCACTTGCTGATCGGTGGGGGTTTCAGTGATCGGACCCTCACAGATCACTAGAACGGGGGGCCGATGTACAGTCACACCCCTCGTAGCACCACCGAGATGTCCAGAGAAGCCAGAGCTCAGCAATCTCTGTCAGCTCCATAGAGATGAACAGGGCAGCCTGCACACCCCAGCCATCTTACGAGGGTTGTGAACCCCATTCTGTTGATCTGTGGGGGGTCCCATTACTGAGACCCCAATCAATTAGCAAGTTAAGCCCTATGTTGTGGATGAGGCCTAGATTGCTTTGTGGAAAAAACCCTTTTAAAAACATGAGGACATGCCCCCAGTGCATTTGGAAAAGGCACAATCCTGAATAATAAAGCCATATATCACAGTCCTGCTGCTACTAACAACATACAAAAAAGCACCTATCACTGCTGCGAGCTTCACGCTACACCTCTGGCTTTAGAATTGCTCAATCAGCAGTTTTGGATCGGATTATCAGCCTGTTGGACTCCGCTGGATGTAATTGCTGGTTGGCAGACTGTTCCCTCGTCCGTATATCTCCATCCTCTCACATATTTCTACATATTCAGGTGAATTTATGAAGGTGATGAATCTATAATCAGGTCCAGAGGAGACGAGAACTGAGCTCTGATAGGAAGAAGGGGATGAGGTTTCATATGAAACAAATGTGCGCAGAGAGAGTTGGCAGGAGTTGACTTAAGCTTTGCTATTTTTTTCCCAAAGTTTGGGTGGAACCAGAGACTTCACAAGCAACATCTGAGTGCCAGGCGCATGTCCTAGGACGGCTTCCATGGAGAGATGTCTGGCACACCTGGAAATCACTGCTCACAGCAACGTGCACTCATCACCCCAAAGCAGGTACCCACCTCCCTCCCTGAGTGCCCCCTCTTCTGCTAATAACAGTTATGAAACTTTCTAACAAACTTTTCTAAAACTTTTCAAATGAAAGATCTGTAAAGTGTTCAAAAGAATCCGGAACCTGAAAGTAACAGATCAAGACAGATCTGATACATTGTAACGAATCAGCTCAAGGTTAGACTCTAAATGTGAATTCATTTTACCTACATGAAATTCAGACCTTTGAGAAGGTTAGACATTTATGGATTATTATTATTATTATGTTTTATAATTATTTTAATAATTTTTTTAGTATTACTGTTTATTTTTTAGATCTGCTTGTGGAACTGAAAGTTCAGAGCTCAGCCAGTTTTCCTATTATCTCTTAATCTCTGTGAATTATCTCTTAATCTCGGTTCCGGTCCCTATTCCTGCATTATACGCTGCCATTTTCTCTGCGATCATTGCTCACCGTGATGTTGCTGGGTATTCATGCACGGACGTCCACATTCAGTTTAATTCATCTGCCACAAATTATCCCCCAATGTAAAGAGAATTTCCCTTAAATGTAGTCATATGGTCCCTTAGAAATAAAGTACAGCTGTCCTTGGATACGACCACCACTGCTTGAGTGATTGCTCAAACAAAGGAATTATGTTCGTATATGAAATGTTCATGCATGTCCTACAGCCGTCCTGTGGTAATAAACTCTGAATCCAGGTGGTCAGGTACTTCAATAACCTTGTCTGGCCACCACTTGACGAATGTGTGGGTGGTCGTATCCAAGGACAACTATCTTGTTTATAAGACAACATGACTAAATTTATGGGAAATTATCTTCATACATGTACATTTTTTTAATAACATCTAATTGAAGAAATGTTTATATATCGCAGATGAATTAAATTAAAATGAGAATTCCCCTTTAAAGGCTTTGACGGCAATGTTTAAAGAATTAACATGGATATTACTGGCAGGGGTGAGTCTGAATACTTCATCCTGAAGTTTGGGTCCCCATCCCACAATGTTCACAACAGACCTGAACATTGCAGGTTCGAGTCCACTCAATCCTAGTCGGTTCCAAATCACAGTCGCTACAATGTTGCAAATTGTATCTCTCCCTTTAATTTACAATCTTCTCAGTTTCCTCTCTATTCTTCCATTTTTTTTTTCCGCGTTCAATGTATTCGTCTCTCAACCCTGGGCTTTCACCTTCAGTGGCTCCTTCGTAAGGGTCCATTGGGGTACAAAGATTTATTGTATATGCAGTAAGCCATTCATACACAAAGACACCTGTGCAAGCCAGTTGGCTTCAGTCAAATCTTGTTTAACATTTAATTATGAATATAATTAGCATGAGTTAGGAGACAGGCCAAGCATCTGCAAGAAAATTTAGGATAGCAAAAAAAAAAAAAAAAACCCAAAATCACATGAGAAATTGCAGGTTTAGCTTTTTGCTATTTTTTGTATTTTTAGCTCTTTTTTTTTTTTGCATTATTCTACATATTTTGTATAAATATGTAATTCCGCGAGTGATCTTTATCTAAGTAACAAGCCGGATAAATTTCTGTCATCAATTTTTGGTTAATTAGTGAAAACTCGTCTGCGATTATGCTGAAAAATTCAGTGTTAGCAGCATGCTCGGCGCACCAGTGAATATCATAAAGTTTTCTGCAAAAATATTTATCGATACTTTATTCTAGCGGTTGTGAGTTTTTTTTTTTTTTTTGCTTCATTTTTGAAGACAAAGTTTTCATTTTTGTTTTTGTTTTTTTTACATTTTGGTTTTAATTTTAAAAATTCTGAATAAATATTTAAAACTTTTATGGGGGTTACTATTTTTGTGCAGTGATCTGGACCCTGTAAATAGATCAAATATGGGATCATCTCGTCCTTTTCCTATGATTAATGCAGAAATAAACATGTCAGGGGATAAAAGCGTTTACAAAGTGGAAATAAAAAGGTCCATATGGCCATTAATTATGTGTAAATCTGTCTTTTTCTCTGTTTTGGACATCCATATGTGAATGTGAATGTTTTCTGTGTGATTCCAGGTAATGGTAATTGTGGGAAGATTCACCAACTGGGTTCCCCCATCATCAACCCCCAAACCTAATTGTGGTGCACATAATAGAAGTTTAGAGTGTGAGAGACTTTCGTGTGGCCTCCCTTATGCTCCATTCTGTTAGATTTCTTCCTTTCTCTCGCTCTCTGCTGTTTGCTGTCAATCCCATGATGCCTCAGAGCAGCGTTTCATAGGAATATACAATGTTGCCCTCTGCATATACACTCAGTTTCCTCTCATCCATCGTTCTAAGCCGTCCTCATGGTGTCGCACTGTGGTCGCCATTAACTAAGGGCCGAAACGCTTTTTTCGTCGGGTTTACTGAATTTTCCCGATTTCTGCCGAATTGCCCTGGGTTTTTGGTGCCCGCGATTGGATTGTGGCACATCAGCTCCGGCATGCACGCAATGGAAAACGGGGAGCGTGGCCGTCGGACAACCCGATGGATGCGGAAAAAGCGTGGAATTTTTTTTTAAAAAAAGTGTCGATTGACACGCACTTACCTGCACCAGGAATAGGATAGTGAACTCCGGTGAACTCCAGCGGACTTCAGCGCAGCAGCGACACCTGGTGGACATCGGGCACACTACCTTAGTGAATCCCGGCAGACCCGAATCAGCGTCGGAGAACCCGCTGCTGGTTCGCAACTGGTCCGGGTAAGTAAATGTGTCTTTCTACTCACTTACAGTCTGTCCTCACTGACAATAACAGGGAAAGGGGAGGGGAATGGGACAGGATGAGTCAGAATATCCTTCTACAGCTCCTCCTAATCACTAGAGCTCAAACATGTAAACAAAGATCCACAGAGAGTTTACAGACAGCACAAATTTAATATCACTTGATGAACATTCATGGGATTATAATTAAGGCAGTGTAGGTACATGTGCAACCTATGTAAAAGATTGGCCAATCCCTTTAACCTTTTTGTTATATTTTCTTGAAAATTTAATATATTTAAAGATGCAGTCAGGAAAGCTGTGCTGACATCTGCGTAATTATAGCTGTGTGACAGAAGCTAGTCTAATCATCCCCAGGAGCTGTAATAGGACGTTGTGCGCCCCGCTGGAGAATCTGAATGATATGGTCCATGTAGGTTTGTTATCCAGAGGCCTAGTGACTCCGATGGTGACCTCCACCCTCTTCAGGAAGACTACAGGAAGGCTTTGGGTTTAGAGGGGGTCATCATGAGATCCCATAACCTGACAGAGGACAGAGAATTTTCAGATGGCTGGAAATAATTGAATAAGGTTTTACTGGCTCAATTCTATAGCTATAGTTTTTGCCAGAGTATCTAACTTTATACCGGACCTCAGATTAAGAGCAGAAAGCAGAAGACAATGTAATTTATAGGCTGGTGTGGTCTCTTGACTGGGAGATGATGAAGGGTAGGTTCCCAGTCTTACACGGTGTATATATATATATATATATATATATATATATATTATAATAACATTGGCATGGATGTTTAAAGGGGTTGGCCACTCTTCCCGTGTGCCTTTACTAAATAATAATCTCTGAGTGTCAAGTGATTCAGCAATCCTGCTACTTACTTTAGTGCTGTCTGCAAACTCTCTGGGGATATTTGTTTACATGTCTGAGCTTTGATGAATAGGAGGAGCTGCAGAAGGAGATTATGACTCATTTTCCTCTCCCACCTCCACCTTCCCCTGTGTTCATCAGTGGGTGACGCCATAAGGTCAGACTGAAGGAGTGTGAAACAGGAAGCTGTGTATGTATGCAGAGGGCAGCATGGTGAGAACAGGGAAAGGCTGAAGCTCTTAAAGGAGGCAAAGACACAGGAATATGTACATGCAGATACATGTCTAATGGAAGAGATTTAATAAAATATGGCCAAGCCCTTCAAGAAAACTTACTGGTTAATCATCGAGTTGCCTGATACCATAATCCACTACTGACTTTACCTGTATGAACAACAAGCCACCCCTGCAAAATTTCTGCAAAATTCTCATTTTTCTATTCCTAAAATACTAATAAAGTGCTCTCTATGAAAGAAAAAATTGTATCATGTGATTCATAAAAAAAACCCATAAAAAGCATAGTGTCAAGTTGTAGACCTCCCCCTCCTCCCTTCCAGAGAAGAGTAGTGGGACTTGCTACATTGCGCAGGAGCATAGTCCCAATTTCACTATGTGTTGAAACTTCCTCTGCTACAGTGTGATTACAACAGACAGAAGAAGGAAGAAAGTGCTGAGGGAGCAGGGGAGAGGGTGAGACAGTGTAACAGCCTGTAAAGCTACAACAAGGAGGGGCCCTGGTAATGCCCCCTAGAGCCATTCAGGCCCATTAGGGGGACTTACAAGTTGATTTTAGAAGGAAGGGGGCCATCAATAACAAATATAAGAAGATTATCACAGTTCCAGTGCCGGGATTTATAGGTGTTTCGAGTTTATCACGATGAGTTTCCTTTAAACAGTCACATCAAGGATCTATAATATATTGTACATAATGAGGCCAAGAATGGAAACAAAATGCTGGTCTAAGGTAAGCTGCTGGAAACTGGAAAAAAATGACACTAGAAAACACAACCACAAAAATCAGAAAGAAGAGCCATTATAATACTATCCAAATAAAAGAACTAAAAAACATAGTTCACACCCTGAAAAACCACAACCACAGCGCATGAGACAAGTTTTGTCATCAATTTTTAGCTAAACCCTTGAGTTTTGTCATACAGGCAGTCCCCGAGTTACATACAAGATAGGTTCTGTGGGTTTGTTCTTAAGTTGAATTTGTATGTAAGTCGGAACTGTATATATTACAATTGTAACTCCAGACAACATCTTTTTGGTCTCTGTGACAATTGGATTTTAAGAATTTTGGGTCGTCGTAAGAACCAGGATTAACACTAAAGCTTCATTACAGACGCCTGTGATAACTGTTATAGTTGATTATTGTAGCCTAGGGCTAAAGTACAATAAATTACTAATATCCAGAGGTCCGTTTGTAACTAGGGGTCGTCTGGAAGTAGAGTGTTCTTAAGTAGGGGACCGCCTGTATTTTGTAAATTTGTATGTTTTATAATTCATAGAACACAAAAAAAAAAAAGTTTTGAAAAAAAAAAAAACTACACAAAGAGTAATACATAAAGCAGTTAGATCAACTTCAGTCTTTTTTTCTGCTACTTTTGCATATATTCCAGCATAATTAAAATTCCCGGAAAAAAAAAAGAGTCATCACTTAATACAATCTACCACAATATTGGGACCTGCAGCCTATCCAGAAGATACAAATCAAAAAATGTGGAACTTATTGAAATTTCAAGGCGTAAAACCTATCGGAGAATCCATCGGGCGTGATCTTAGTTACACAGAGTTCGAAATTGCTGTTATTAAAGTCATTATTGCATTCAGGATATTGATTTACCTCATCCATTTCGGACACATTGCAGCCAAAAAAAAAAGTGAGCTCGCAAGTTGACATAGCCAAACCCCAACTGTGCTGGCAGTGTTCAGGCAGAGGGGTGTAGGTTACATAGGCATTTGTCATCTGGCACAGCCACCCACATTAAATGCATAAAGAATAATATTTCAGAGCAAACAACAAGTATTTATACGAAAGAACAAACAATGGGCCGCGATAAAACGGGCAATGCACAGCGGACACTTATCTTTTGGGGCCGGGATCACATGACATCACGTGATCCCGGCACTGATCCCATCTATATCTCCCCCCAGTCTCCATTGGCTTCGGCTTCTACCCAACATGTAACATATAAATTTGACACTTCAATTGCCCGAACATGACAAAAACCACAAATATTTTTTTCATAAATAAGTATCGAAGCGATTTCTGCCAACGCAGGAAAATAAAACATTTTGAAATGTATGTCAGATGTGGGATGTTTGGAAAATATGTCGAAAGAAAGGTAAAGTGCTGAAACGGAATGGAATGACCTTAACCTTAACTCTTGTACCGATTCCAAGAAGATTTTCCACGCCATAAAACGACACGACACACATCACCGGTGACTTTTTGTTTTTCAATATTCTTTATCAAAGTTAGAATAACTCCATTGCCGCAATATGTATTTACATAAATACTTTGCCTTCCAACCCAATGGGGCACAATTACTTACCCGTCCCGTCGCGATCCCCACCGTGCGTTGTCCGACGAGGATTTGGTTCTGCCGTGATTTACTAAGATTGTGCATCCAATTTCCTGCATGTGTCGTTTCCCAAGCTGAGATCCGCCGGAGTTCGCCTTCTTCCTGGTGCATGTAAGTGCTGACACAATTTGCTTTTTAAATTCCGCGGTTTGTCCGAATCCGTCGGGTTGCCCAACGTCCATGCCCCCCAATTCGTGTCGTATGCAAGCCGGCGCCGATGCGTCACAATCCGATCGCGTGCGGCAAAAACACAGGGCAAATCAGCGCAAAATGGAAAAGATTTGAAACCCGACAAAAATGTGGCGTACGGATCCTTAGTAAATGTGCCCCAATATATCATTTTGCCCCCTTTTTTTATCATATTTTACTCAAGCGATTGCCAATTTATCATGGCTGTTACCTTGAACACTCCCAAAAAGGAACATTTGTCTTTTTCTGCTAGCTACATCCCTGCATTTTGATACCAACTAATATTTTGGCTTATAGAATCAGAATACTTCATCAAAAATTGGGAATATTTGAGTTAAGCAGTTTTCCAACGTAAAGCCACACCCCACTCTAGATATGTCACGGCATGTAGGAAAAAGTGAGGCTATAATAGATGCATCATATTGCACCAAATTTTGTTTTACAGTACAAGTACAAGTTGTAGAGCTGAAGACCCATGCACATTGGCATCTAAACCCTCACCTTCTAAAGTCTACCCACTGGGAGCCATTAGTTACTAGCACCAGATCTTAGTGCCTCTTTAAAGTTCCCTAAATAAAGGTCCCTTGCTAATCTGTTGTTCTGCTGTAATTATTGTACCTTGTCCTGAGTACACAATTGTAATCAAGATTACTCTGCACTCTGCCTTCCCTGACCCCACCAATCATTTTGTTCTGTTCTAATCCAGACTTCTCGAATGGTGGGCACCTAGTTATCTTGTTGCAGTAAGTATCAGATGTCTTTGTAGGGGTTAAAGGTTGAAAACCATTAGACAATTTTGTGGAAGTAGACTTAAGCCACTCCGACTAGATGATACAGTGGGCTCACAACCTTCTGCTTATTGAGACAGTGGGGGTCATTTACTAAGGGCCCGATTCGCGTTTTCCCGACTTGTTACCCGAATATTTCCGATTTGCGCCGATTTCCCCTGAATTGCCCCCGGGATTTTGGCGCACACGATCGGATTGTGGCGCATCGGCGCTGGCATGCACTCGACGGAAATCGGGGGGCGTGGCCGAACGAAAACCCGACGGAATCGGAAAAAACGCTGCATTTAAAAAAAAAAATGTGTCGCGGAGCTTGCACTTACCTTCACTCAGCCCGGCTCGGTGTATTCCAGTGCGTTCCGGGGAACTTCAGCGCAGCAGCGCCACCTGGTGGACGTCGGAGAGAATGCGCCGCTGGATCGCGAATGGACCGGGTAAATAAATCTGCCCCAGTAAGTTCACATCTTGTACTTTGCCCACGTTATAAGGATTCCAGAAGTGTCCTTATAAGGCAGACGTATACCACAGCCACCGTTTTTGCCAGGAATAGCTTCCATTTGTGCATTGATCATTATAAAATTATAGTATAACATGTGATGATTCACCTTAGTGACCATCTGTGCAAAACATGGAATGACCCAATCGGTGAGAGTAGAGCCATTGCTTATCAGTAACATTCATTATTATTATTATTATTATTATTATTATTATTATTATTATTATAAAGGGGTGTAAAGAGGAGATAGGAGGGGTCTTAACTTGATTAGGGTATAGAGGGGGTGATTTCATCAGTAGGATTAATGAGCGGAGCTGAAAGCTCTGTACCCGAACCTGAATGCTCACCCGCAATGTTAAAGCCCATAATCGGCTCTGGCAAGTGCTCTGCCATTTTCCTGAGGACCGTCACTCCCCGTGACATCATCAGAGAGTGACAATCCTAGAGTAAATGGTGGCTTTCATTTCAACAGTTAACAAACGTGTTACCAGTGGATTGACTGAGTCAAATGCCGGAACTAAATGTCCAGCACATAACATGAACATTACAGTTCTGCTCTGCTCATCATTAATCAGGAGCTTAGGGGCCCTACCTACCTACCTGGTCTTACCCCTCCAAATAAGACCAATGCTATGTACACTATACATGGCGGTAGTGGGTAGGCTGGTTCTGGGTGGTACAGATTTTTCATTGGCGTCCGCACCTCTTATTACCTACAAGGAAGCATGGAAGCCACTTTGGTGCAAACTCCTCCTCTATAGGTTTCCATTCAATTCAATGGAAGTCACAGTCAGGCACTAAATCACTAGTAAAACGTAACATTTCCAATAAATAAAAAAAAAGGAATTATGATAAAAGAGCTTAAGCAGCGCAAGACATGGAAAACAACGTCCGCGCTCCATTCTTGACACATCTCGTAAATGGTAACTTCTTGTATCTCACCGTAACAGGCAAAACTAAAATTCGGCGACTGCTTGAAATACATAATCCTGAGTAGAATAGTTCCAAAAGGAACAGAGGAAAGTAATTATTAGCGTGAAATCATGTGATGTCACGTATGGAATATTCCGCTCTTTTGTCTATTGTATAAACAAAAAAATAAATATATAATTTATTACCATTGGCGAGTAATCTCTTGAAAATAATTTACAAAAATGAAAATGAAAATTGTTTGTTTTTCCCATTTTTTTGTGCCCTTAAAAAAAAATTAAAAACTTGGAAAAAATTTGCACTTACTTATTGCTTCCACAAACTGCTCAAAGAAGCAATGTGGGAACAGAGGATCCGGCAGCTCTCGGAAAAACATCTTGAGTGCTCCAGTGACAACGTGTATGTCCTCCCACTGGCTGTCGTCCAAATTCAGCTTCTCTTCTGGGAAAACACGAGGAGAAATGGAACAACTGGTTTTAATGAAACAATTACAAGACACTAATTATTATGTTAATGTTTCCCTACTATCATCAGCAACCGTTAACAGCCTTCTGCACCTAGAGGTTTGGTGCGGTGCTTGTTTTTTTTTTTTTTTTTCGTTTTTTTTTTTCCCCGACTCTAGGAGAGGAGCGTGTTCAATGAAATACCATCTGTAGGAATGCAGCTAACAAAAAAAAAAATTTACAGGAGATACAAAGAGACGTGGCATTGACATAACATGTCAGATACATTTATTCCCATAATGCATCAGCATAGAAATTAGAATTACGGCTCGACATGATTCAAAGCTATTTGGTTTTATTCGGGAGGCCAAGGGGCTGAGTTGCCAATGTTGTGCAACTCGAGGGACCGACCTAAGGCCTAACGGAGCCAACATGAGACATATGCTTATTGCGGCAATAGAAAACAAGCTATTACGTTACATATGCCGGCCGCGCAATGTGCTGGGGAATTATAGGTAAAGCATTGTCACATTTGTTTGTGGCTGACAGCAACATCAACTAGGAATATGCGCGAGAGGGGAAGGAGGAGGAGGGAGGGAGGGGGGCAAATCCTCTTTTTAATGATTTCAATAATGTTCTGTTTTCAACTCAGCAAGGTAGACGGCGGGAGCAACAATGCTTGGCGGACCCCTGTTGGTCTACCTAGGCCGTGTAAATCTGTCAGGGATGATAACATGCCAGACACAAAAAATACTCTTCTTCCAGCCGCCGCCGCTCGCACACAGGAGGACGTTTTGTTTGAAGCTAACCTGAGCGGAGAATCTGAAAGAGAGAACTTAAAGACAATATTTAATTAGGAGGAATGAAATAATTATCCGCCATTGCTCGGCGTTATCAGGTTGTAGTCGCGAAAAAACATCAGACGTACGGTAATTACACGGCGCGCACACCTCGCTGCTCGGTGACAACTTTTTGTGGAGAAGTGTGTAAGTGTTACATAGGGAAATTAATACTTTTATTTAATTAGATTCGATTGGAAGAAGACAATACAAAGCGTTTACAATGGCTCAGGTAGAATTAAAACGTGCGGAGGAAAACCAGAAAAATGCATACTTTCTAATCGTTTTTTTGGGATGGAACAATAAGTCTAGAGATATTTCCCTTTTTTCTTTACACAACATATTTGAAAACTTGAGGCACTTTGTAAACAATACAATTGTGTGATACTCCGTCAGGGGATGTTTATCCTACATGTGTCCAAATTGGCCGTCGTGGTGTGATGTGAGTTGCAGGTTTTGTTAGCATGTCATGAAATGGAATTGGGTAAGGATAAAGTTGGACAATTCATTGTTGTCTGTCGTGCGTGGATTAAACCTCAGCGCTCTTGAAGGAGGTCTCCAATTATCTGTGTTTATCATTAAGGATGAACAAACCTAATGAAGTTCAGATTTGGCAGGTTGGGCCGAACCTTGAAACCCAACCCGAACCCAAACAAGAACACCCAAATTGGTGCCAGTATAAACCCTTTAACTGTCTTTGCCAGTACACATTGGGGTGTTACCAGCAGGGATGAGCCTAAACTCCAAACCAAGACTTCTAGTTGAATGTTGCAATGTCCCTATTTATCATCTAGTCACAGGAAAGGTCTGTTCACAGAAAGTTTCTGTGCTAAAACCGGGCATTTTATAGAGATTAATGGGGCTCTTGAAACTATTAGTTCCCATGTTACCCATCCTGTGTATAGGTAATAAATGTACATTGTGGGAAAACACTTTGAGGTCCAAAGACAGATTTGTAGACCAATATGTTATTTTGGACCTCTTATATTTACATATTCTTGCGTTTACAAAAATTGAGTCTTATGTATTGTGTTTATGGAGGGGGCTGTTTATGTCACTACTCTAACTATATACACAGACACCGTTCGGGTAATTTATCATACAGGTTGCGTGGTTATCACTTTTCATCATAGTATACCATGGGCCACATTTATCACTTGTTTTTTCTGTTGTTTTTGCGCCTTTTCGTTTAGGCGCACCGTTTTTGCGCCATTTTTGCGATTAAACGTCAAATTAGCCGCGCAGCTAAAATAAGCAGCTTTCCCTCATCTATCGTTCAATTCCAGATGTTTTGCTGCGCCTAATGATATTCATCACGTGCGACTTTTGCATTTAGGCGCAAAAACGGGCGCAAAAACACTCCAGCCCGAAGGTGGCGTTATCTGAGAAGAAAGCACTGAGCCCCTTTGCAGAAGAGCTCATTTCTAGCAGCAAAGCTCAGCCAGACACTGGTACATATAATACAGACATTACATACTCTGCAGACACTAGTACATATAATAGATACATTACATACACTGCAGACACTGGAACATATAATAGATACATTAGATACTCTGCAGACACTAGTACATATAATAGATACAATTACATACATTACAGACACTGGAACATATAATAGATACATTACATACACTGCAGACACTGGAACATATAATAGATACATTAGATACATTACAGACAGGAGCTGCAGACTATTTACAGTTCATCACCTTCTATTTACAAAATATTCTGCAAAACCTGAGCTCAAAGCAAGAGCAAGAGAAGTTTGCACAAGTTTGCAGAATTTTGCAGATACTACAAACAAGTGTCCCCCATGTAATTCTGCGCAGTGTCTGAGGGGGATACTGTGCAGAATTACAGGGGTGCAGCAGGAGACCAGCACTGGGGGATCCCCTCCAGGAGAAGCCACTGCTGAGGAGGTCACTGGGTGCTGGGTGTCACACACCTGGGTGCTGCTGAGGAGGTTACTGGGTGCAGGGTGTCACACACCTGGGTGCTGCTGTGAGTGTTATCTTCATTCTGGGCTGTGGGAGAGGCAGAGAGGAGCTTGTAGCAGGATCACATGTAAGTGCCCGAATCTAACATTGCGCCTAAACTGTGTTAAAGTAAAGTGATTAATAAGAGGCAGAAAATATACTTATCACAGATGGTTGTAGCTTGTGATAATTCTAGCAAAACATTGCGCCAGAATTTAGGCGCAACTACTACACTTAGGCGCACAGAAGTGATAAATGTGGCCCCATGTCTCTTCACTATGGCCCATCGATGATCAAGAAGCAAGTCCCCCGGTCTACTCTAAAGAGTTTCTCACACCTGCACCCACAGGCCAATATAAGGAGATTTGTGGTTGTTTTAATTTTTCTTCATTTATACTTTGCTTAGTAAGACAAATTTTTGTCTTTTCTTCCCAAAAAATGTTTGTCCGAATCCGTCGGGTTGTCCGACGCCTGCACCCCCCGATTTCTGTCACATACAAGCCGGCGCTGATGCGCCACAATCCGATCACGTGCGCCAAAACCCGGGCGAATTCAGCGCAAAACGGCGCAAATTGGAAATATTCGGGAAAACCCGATAGAATCGCGGCCGCAGGGCCATTAGTAAATGTGCCCCATTGAGTCCTCATCTGGAGAATACAAACTATAAATACAAAGTTAATAGGCCCACAGGATCCAAAACATCTGACCGGCTACAGATGGAAAGTTTAAAAAAAAAAAAATAGAATAAAACAAAACCTTCCTGGGACAAATGTTTCATACCTAAGTCTGACAGGGCAAAAATCAAATCCAATTTTCTTTTGTTGGGACTTGAATCGGAGAATATCCCGTCAAACTCCATTAAAGTGACTTGTGCTCATTGATCATCAGCAGCATTGTGTGTCAAATTCCACAACTGACGTCAATAATGACTTTGACATAAACGTCTAAGGGGGGGGGGGCAACTTCCCACCGTAGCATCTCCATAGAATTCATGTGCGTGTCAGCACGAGCCGTGGTCATCAAGTGACCTCCCTTTAACTGCAATCAAGTTGATTGTCTAAACATGATCAATTACCATCTCCCTCCTCCCTCCACCCCGTTCTTTTTTAACTCCCATTTGGAGCGGAACACAAGACACAAGTGTACAGGATCTAGACAGTCGTCAAGAGACAATGACACAAAAAGACAAAGAACCTGATGGCTTTACTGTCACTTTAAAGAACGAGGGCTTTGCATTGTTAAAATGTGTCAGATATTTGGAAATGTCCCTCTCGCCGTGGTGCCACACCCCCTGCGTGCCCTTATAATAAAATTGGTTTTACTCCTGATTAAATCATTTTCTCCTCTCCCACTACCATACTTTTCATAATGGACCTGTGTACTCTACAGCTGGCGTTCTTCCCATGACACCAATTCTTACTTTATCTTTTAAGCACTTTGCAGCTAGGATCTCATGCAGAGGGCTTATGTTTTGTTAAGAGCTTCGTTCTTACAGAAATAGCTGAACACATGTTCTAAAAAATGTTGTACAATTTATTGCTTGAAACACATTTAGAAAATGTAAAAGTAGCTATGTTGTAAAGGGGGGATGTCGGGGAGACGAAGGAACTATGGGCGACGTGATCAACGTGTTTATTTGTTGAGGATAGACGCCGTGTATGAGGGATCTGATGGCTTTGATGAGATATAGACGGAGGCGTTAATACAGTTTTGGCATCTGGCATCAACGGCGGAACTTAAAGGGAATGAACAGGAATCTAGATTGTTATATAGGCCTTCAATATCTGATCAGTTGGGGGATGCCACCTGGTCCCTCTTCCAATGAGCGGTTCCTTCAAATAAAAATATGGAACATGGAGCTAGGAGCCATGGACTCCATGTCCCTGTTGTGGCTAGAAGCCTCAACTACAGCTGCAATTCACTGACAGTGACTTAGATCCCGAGCTCCGTGTCACTGTATTCACAAGCAGATGTTCAGAGTGGGGGATTGGTGTTGGCTCCCAACTATCAACTATTGCGATTAAGGGCCAACCACTTTAAAGCTTAGAACATCCATAGGAATTTTGTTCCAACTATAATATATTATTTACGGTACCAGTGTTCTCATATTGTGAAGAGAGACATTATTCAGATAATCTAGGACTAGGTTGCCAAAGACTTACTTAATGGATATTTCAAAGACACTGGATGGTTTTAGAACAAAACTATAGAAACTTACATCATGGAGAAGCCCAACAAGGAGAGGAACTTGAGGGGGTGCATTACCCTAATTCCCCGAAACCCATATGGTGTCTCCCCCATTCAAAATGAATGAAAAGAGTTTTGTGCAAATTGAGGTTTTTGCTTCCTTGTTCATTTCCGAAAACGGGAGTTCCAAAGCTGGAAATAAGGCAGAGCCATTGGTCTCCTCTGGACAGACTAACTTTGATACCAATTTTATGAAATGAAAGTGAACGACAATTGGGGACTGGAGTCAATAGAGACCATGCACCTAAGTTATGACAAGGATGGACCTTGTCAAGTATTAGGTTGTATCAAGTATTAGGTTGTATCAAGTATTAGGTTGTATCAAGACCATCATTACCAGTCAATTGTCCCCAATGTGGTAGAGTAGCAAAAATTCTTGGCCATTTAAGGAGACATTAAAAATACTCAAAATATTATACTTTTATTACATTTTTTTTATAAATTATACATGTAACGGGTCACACAGACAACGGAACTAAAAGTCTCTATGGGAAGAGTCCGGAGGGAGGAGTCTGTGGACCAGTGGACCCTCTGGACCACCGCAGGAGATGGTATGAGGCCTGCGGTGGCAGCCAAGGTACAGGGAAGTGCAGGAAACAGTCCAAGCCTGGGATGACAGCAGCAACACAGAGGAACACTGGTAACGCTGGCACGGACTGCAGACACCGCTGGACTGGAACCCTGGAAGGCACAGCAGGAAGCGTATGGGAACGCTGGAGACAGGAGACACGGAGGCGTCTGGAAACGCTGGAAGACAGGACACACCAGGAGCGTATGGGAACGCTGGAGACACACAAAAACACAGGAAAGCGTCTGGAAACGCTAATGGGCTTTCTCTTCCACAGGAACGGCTTAGGGAAGCCTGGCATGGAAACCATAGGAGATCCTAGGAGAAGATCCGGCAGGGAGAGAAGGGAGGTGCCGGATTATAAGGGCGAGCCGGATTAGCAGGAGCCAATCAGGAGGACGCTGGCCCTTTAAGGCTTGAGAAGTCTGCGCGCGCGCGCGCCCTCTAGTGGTGAGAGCGTGCGACTGCAGGCTAGGAGGCGTGCGGCCTACACGCCGGGAGCCGGAGCACAGACAGGAGCCAGGAGAGGTAAGTGAGGGCAGGGAGACGGGGACTGGCAGGCAGCGGAGCACGGGTGTACCCGCGATCCACGACATGGATCGCGGGAGCACCCGTGACAATACACTCCGATTCCCTACCACCTCAATGTCAATGTTCCCTGGTCCCCTGTCTCAATTGACACAAAAAGAACACTGGGTATCAATGAGCTCAGTACGACTTTAAAAAATATCGACACTTTCAGATATCAAAGAACACCCAGAAATCTCAACAAACTTCTCATCATAATAATAAACAGAAAGTGTATATCAATTCCTAGTATTAACATTTACACAAAATGTACTGTAGGTGATTTGTTCAAAGTTTTTACAAAGTTTTATCTTTGTATTTTATTTTTTCATTTGAATGAGAGATGCAAACTGAGCATAAACGATTTCTGAGCCTGTGCCGTGTGACGAATGCTTCTAATGGTTTCTTAGGTGATGAAATGATGATAATTCTACTTTTATTTAACATAATTTAACTTTTTTTTCCCTCCAGCTATATTCCAGGAGTCGTCTTCTGGCCCCAGGGTTTTGTACTGAATAAATAATGCGTCTCCTTTTAATCACTTTCCTGTTGGTTTCACGTCATGAAGATTCCTCTTATGTAGCAGTATAAGAATTTAGATTTTTATTGTCCTGATTGTTGTAAAAAGTTTTTTTTTTTTATTGTAGCAGTCACCTCCATAGTTGGATTATTGTAATTTTATTTTATTTTATTCCATAACCTAAAGAGGATGTCACCCAAAGGGAACATTGGTAGAAACCAACGATTGTAAGAAGATTTAGCCTTCCTAGATGTGAATGTACATTAGCTTCAAATTAACAGCTACTCTTTCCAACTGGGCCATGCTCGCCTCGCAGGTGGAGGCCCCTTGGCGCAGAATCTGGTGGTGCCCCCTACTGACTGCAGTATTCTTCTTCTTCTACTTTCATGTTAGCCCAGCTGTTTGCTTTGCTGGAACAGTGGCAGTTGAAGTAGTACTGACTACTTGACTACTAGTCCCAGTCGCTACGCCAGTCCCATGCTCCACACCTTCTCTGGAAGTTCTCTCCTCCCACCCGCCCAGTGATCTGCGAGGAAATCACTGATCAATTTAGATTTGGCCTTGCAAACAGTTCAGCCAACCAGTGTTAGGGCATTGCTTGTGGGGGCCCCCTTATGAGGAAAGTGATTGGGGCCTCAGGACATCCTTATTTTGGAGCCTCATCCCCATCTTTATTTTTGGGGGGAAATCACAACCACCGGCCAAATATATTTTATTTTTTATAATTAATTTAATGAGACATTGAAATGCTTTGGTATCTATGGATAAAGGAAACTAGCGCTACTGGTTTATGTAACAGAAGCTCGCTTATCATCATATTGGGGCAACTGGACCCAATACTGGTTCTTAATATTTTCGTTCTATTCTTTTCAGAATTGATGATCTCTCGTTCATTTTGTTTCTAAAGAGGTCTCCGGTAGGCATGAGCTGATCAGTTTTGTTGTGTATGATTCAGGTACCTAAACCCCATAGCTCCTCCCAGCTGGTAACTAATGCCAGGTGTTACCTGTTTAACTGCTGCCAAAGCCGTGACATCATGAGGGAGCGATGATCCGAGTGGAAAAGAAGCAGTGAACACATGCCGATGCTTTTGCCGGCAGCATTCAAATTGTTAACACCTCCGATCATTGATGGCACCTATCACGGGTGTTACCAGTGGTGGATTAGCCCAAACACTGAACCTCAACTTGAACTTCTGGGTTCAGTTCCAGGAACCGGATAACTCCATATTTGGAATGGACACGAATATAGCAGTTAGGGTTCACTCATGTCTAGTCTCCTCATTTGTTGGCTTTTTTTGGCTTTCACAAGATTACTAAATTCAGAGGATACAGTAAATAAATGCAAAAATAGCTGAAGGTATCCTTATCCGCCCCAATTATCTTGTTGACTCTTCTAGGAAATGATGACAAATGATACTCACAAGGTACCTGTTCTCAAGTGAAGTTTACAAGACCAGCGGGCACCAAAAATGAAGTTGGAGAATTGTGAGTATGAGCTCCCACCTGGAGACGGGAGGTGACAAGGTCATGTCTTCTAGAGGTAAGAGAAATGGGTCACCTTGGGAATCGTCTAGCTCTCCACAGGCTCAATAATCTTCATGTAGAGCACAATTATGATTTATCCTCTAGTCTAACTTTTGAAACTGGCTATTTAGGAAAACTTTATTTTTTTAGATTTTTTTTTTTGTGTGCAAATCCATCTATATAGGGAACGCACAAAGCAAATGAACTCTTCAACTGACAGCTATTCCAATCCATTACTTGTAACTAAAGCTTTGCTGAAGTTTTAAACTCAATTTTAAAATCCAACTTGATCCAACATTAGGTGGTGGCTGAATTTAGAGGGATTGTCTTCGTCAACAGCGGTCTCATTTGTGGTTTATTAACCCTTTAAAGACACTTACATAATTATTAACATATGGCAACTATTTAGACAGTTGTGGATATTACAATGAAGCTCAGAAAGCTTCCAAATATACGTAAAATCCTTGAACAGAAGGTTAAAAACACCCCAAAAAAATTAATAAATAACTCAAACTAAAATACTAAGAAGTTGGCACATGGCACCTGGTTTCAAAAAGTTTCATGACTGTGGTCATGTTGTCACCATGAAAGGTTCTCACTAGATTCCCTGAAACCATCATTACTCAAAATGACCAACGTGATATTTGTGATCCTGTTGAATTTACAAAAATGTGCAAATCATTTTATTTGAAAGGCTTTTATTGTCACATGGGAAAACATTTTTCACCGTGTTGGATCAGAAGGTACATGGAAAACTTCCTCTCGAGGTTGGGTTGTTGTATTAGGGGGTGTGGAGGGTCAGAAGGATAATCAAGGTAAACATATGGCAGGGAATACAAGATTATATCGAATCCCACCACTTCCTTTCTTGTATCTTTAATAGACTTTATGGGGGATATTTATCAGGACCTCTGCGCACCGCCACTGGCGCAGAGGCCCTGAAATAATCGCAAATGCTAGCTTATTGCTAGCTTTTGCGATTATTTTCCCCAATCCGCCACCTTCACGCCAGTGGGGCGTGAAGGGGCGTGAAGGGGGGGGGGGGCGCGGCCGGCGAGCGGGGGGCGCGGCCAGACGGGAGTGGGCCGGCGCGGGGCGTTACTGTCCCCGCGCCTGCGCACTCGCTGCTGCCGGCGACTTTTCAAACGTGAAAAGTCGCCGGTTGCGTTTTTTTCTACGCCAGGCCCTGCCTGGCGTAGGATAAACGCTGCGCAACTGGCAGCCCGATACATCAAGAGGCAGAAGCCTCTTCATGTATCGGGCTGCGAATTTGTAGCGGCGGGGCTATCATACGCTGGCGCACATATGATAAATATCCTCCTATAAGTAGAAAAATAAAAGTTTATGATATTTTTGGATTTAGAAAAAAAAAGTCATTATTGAAATTGGGAAGAACTTGTTTTGGGAATGACAGCGCATGGATATATACTATTCTTTCTTATAGAAAATGGCAGACACTTTGGATCGTGAAGGGGTGAGTGGACCCATTTTGGAAAGCTGTGTTCAGGTTTAAACACCACAGCTGTTACCCTTTAAATGCAGTGAATTCTTCGGGGAGCGACAACCCCTGTGGCGTTTAAAGAGTCAAGAACCCTGATGGTTTCCAGTATTATTCCAGTACTAATAATCTCGATAGGGTAGGTCATCACTAAGGAAAAAAAACCCTTTAAATGGGTTGTCTGGTGGGTGCAAAACATAGCTGCTTTTTTTCCAAAAGCAGCTCCGCTCCATTCATTTCTAAAAAGCTAAGCTGCAATACCGGCACAGACTCCTATAGTCAGGTGTGGCGCTGTTTTTAAAGAAAGCAACCATCCCTTTAATTCATGTCCCATAGTCCAGGTCCAAGGGCGGCAGCTGAAGGTAGGTTATGATAGCGTACGTCTCCTATGGGATTTGAGACAAGCCAGGAAGAGGATCAGGCATGAATGACTTTTTCTTTGCCTCTGTGACTACTTGTACGGAGTTTTTAAAGTTCTTTTTCTGCGTAATGCTGAATCTCCTATAAAATAGAAGGACACTGTAATCGTGACACTGATTAGTGGCAGATTGTGGTCCTAAATCCTCACGAAAGGTTCATGTCTATTATCCACTAGACCTGTGATTAGGAATGAATGAACCCAAACCCAAGAGTTCCGGTTGGTAGGTTTGGGTCCGGCTCAAATCCCCTGCCGGTAACGCCTGATCTGTTTAAATACTGCCGGCAAAGTCACCGATGATATCGAAATTGATCGGGTGCACCTCCACCAACACTTACATGTTGGTAACACAGCAAAGCGCCATTTTGTTTTGGGACTGGTATTCCCCAATGACGTCACGTGGAGCGCCGATCCTCCCCAAAATGTCATAGAGCAGCGCGTTGATACATTGTACCGACGTGCACGCAAAGTATTGATTTAAAAACCGCCGTGACATTGACATTTAAACAGATAACACCCACAGTTAGTGACAGTGCGGCAGACTACAAGCACCCAAGTGTGGCCGAACTGGAGCTGAAAGGGGCCGCTCATCCCTACCTGTGAGGGGAATCAAGAAAGCAATACAGGCAGTACCCTACTTAAGAACACCTGACTTACAGACAACTCCTAGTTACAAACGGACCATTGAATGTTGGTAATTTACTGTACTTTAGCCCCAGGCTACAATAAACAGCTGTAACCTTTATCAATGGTGCCTGTAATTAAGCTTTATTATTAATCCTGGTTCTTATGACAACCATCAGTTGTTAAATCCAATTGAGACCAAAAAAAATTTGGCTGGGGCTACAATTATAAAATATACAGTTTCGACTCAACTTAAGAACAAACCTACAGAACCTATCTTGTACGTAACCCTGGGGACTGCCTGTATATTGTTGGTGTCCCTTTAACCATGAAGATCATTGCCATTTTGGCTACGTACACCACTGCTAATTTATCTCAGAAGTTGACCCAACTCCTAAGAGTTTTAAAAGCAAAGTTTTGAAAATGTAACCTCCAAGCAATCACTACACCTATACAAGAAACTCAAATGCCTTTGACGGAATCGTCTATTAAAACTTTCATAGTCAGAGAATCTTTTTTCTTGTGTCTTCAAGTTGCAGTTTTCCCATGAAAAGCTGAAAAATATTTCTTGAGTTAATATAATTAACTCACCAGGAAAAAAAAAAATAAAAAAATTCCCAGAGAACGCGATGCAAGAGACAGATAGAAAATCAAAGATTGCAGTGAGTACTGCTGCGGGATTAACATTTCTAACGCACCAATAAAAATATTAATTAAAAGTATCTCTCTTAAATATAAAATACAGTTATGGAATTAGTACTTAGCTAATGAATTAGTTTGTCGGCTTTCTCGGAATGTACATAAACTTCAGACGAGCGGGGAGGGAAGGAAAAATAACTTATGATTTAGTGTCGAAGCCGGTGCTAAAGAGAAAACACGTATTAAAATTCCATTTATTCTCACATGTTCCAGTAATAAATATAAAATGTACAGAATTATACGGGTTTTATCTATTACTGATGGGGAGGATTCGGCGCGGCTGCAGAACTCACGTTATATACATTAGTTTATGCTGTTATTTTAGGTTATTTTTCTAAATTTTATTTAATCAAAGATGACTGTAAATAATCTAAAAGAAGATGAGTAAGTCGTATCTGTAGGATCCTATAAAATGATCTGATAGTTATAGGTCCATGACTCAGGCCATTTTCTACTCTTCGTAGGGTCATAGGACCCTGATCCCGCCTATAGGTGGAGGTTTCCGAGGTAAGTGATATATAAGAGATGTAAAGATTTATACATCTGAAAAACTCATTTAGATAGATAAAGTATGGATGTATATACTGTAGGTAGGTAAAGGAATAAAAATAAGGTAGATGGTGTTTCTGAGGAGAAACACAAGAGGAGCCAAAGTCATCCCGGTGCTCAGAGACAAGCTCTGCAGAACCTACCACACAATCAAGAGACCATTTTATGGAGTCAAACCTCAGGTCATGGTCTGGACAAAAATCTTTGACTGCATCATATCCCTTATCCTGTATAGCGGTGAGGTCTGAGGTCCAAACTTGTACCAGACTGTTCAAGGTGGGACACCAGTTCAACAAACATATTCCATGTAGAGTTCTGCAAATACCTTCTCCAAGTCCATCGGAGCACCTCGAACTGTGAATGTAGAGGTGAAACAGGCACATTCCTACATTACAGTCCTGAAGAGGGTGCTATCATTCCTGACTCACCTACAGCAGTCCAGATTCCTTCTACCATAAAGTCTGACAACAGGGGGTCCCTGGAAACCCAGCTAGACCCAAACAAGGACCAATCATGGCTGGAGAAAACTAAAATCAGGGCAATGATCAGGCACAGGAGGACTATATCAGTGACTGGACCACCATAGAGTCATCCCAGAAGTTGACCGTCTACTAGAGTCTACAAAGAGACTATAGACTGGGGTCGTACTAGAGAAACTACCAGATCCCAAAGACTGACAAATCCTGAGTCACTATAGACTGAGCACCCACAACCATGGCATGGAGTCCAACAGGCACAGACAGACGTGGCCAGGGAGAGCAGACCGTGCCAACAGTGCCAGGACCAGGAGGCCACCAAGGATGAGGTCCACTACTCCAAATACTCAGCAGTGAGGGACACTCACTTTAGGAGACTCTAAGATCTCTTTCCGGGGCAACAGCTCCCTGCAGGAGGGAGAGAAGATCCATCCTGCTGAAGGAAGAGGAGACCACAATGGCCATAGCCGCACAAAGGGGCAGATTTACTTACCCAGTCCAGTCGCGATCCCGCGGTGCATTGTCCGATGCTGATTTGGGTCTGCCGGGATTCAGTAAGGTCTATGCGCCCGATATCCACCAGGTGTCGCTGCTGCGTTGAGGTCCGCCGGAGTTCACCTTCTTCTTCCTGGTGCATGTAAGTGCTGATCTTGCGACACAATTTTTTTTTTTAATTCCACGGTTTTTCCGAATCCGCCAGGTTGTCCGACGCCCCCGCCCCCGAATTCTGTCTCGTGAAAACCGGTGCCGGTGCGCCAAAATCTGATCGCGTGTGCCAAAATCCGGGGGCAAATCGGAAATCGTCGGGAAACCCGCCGAAAGTGCGTGATTCGGACCCTTAGTAAATGAGTCCCAATATGTCACTGCCATAGGCCGAGAGACATGTGATATACCATCGACTACTGTAAACCTCCACACAGAGTTGTCCCTGCTTTACTTATGATATATCTATACATACATGTAGGATCCTTCCTACACACCTAATAAATAATTTTCTGAGTAGAACAGAGCAGCAGTGACAAGCGCGGAGAGATAAGACATAACAGTTCACGTGTTTACATGCTCTGTACTTGAAAGACGAGATTCTAGGAGGCGCAGGATCCGAGGGGATTTTCTGCTTTGAATGTCACAATGAAGACACAGGAGCTTTGTATGACACCGGCGTCCAATTTACAATACAGTATTAAAGACCCAAATTGTTCTCTGTACACAACACACGCTGCAAGAGATAAGAGACAGACTGGTAATATGTAAGCAAAATCCAGTTCTAGAATTTGTAAAGTTTTATACTAAAGGTGTTTCTTTGTATCTTGTGTGTGAGGATAATGGGGCACATTCATCACAGCTCGTACCCTGGAAACTGACGTAGAAGGGGTGATATTTGTGCAATTCCAGACGCAGATGCTACCCCCTGAACGCCAGGTGGACGGGGAGGTGTTGGTGCAGCACTGTGCAGTGGGCTGCCGTGCGATGTTGCTGCCCCACACCTGCACACTGCCTATAGCCTGCCCCTCTTCATGCGGCCAGAGCTGGTCATACCCGGAGGTACAGCACATCACTGCTTTAACTCAGTGAACTACCCTGATTTAGCAGAAGTCCAAAGCCGGCGGGCGGGTCCAGCATCCTACACTGGCACAATTAGCGTCTGTATAATACTGCTCCCTATGTACAAGAATATAACTACTATAATACTGCCCCCTATGTACAAGAATATAACTGCTATAATACTGCCCCCTATGTACAAGAATATAACTACTATAATACTGCCCCCTATGTACAGGAATATAACTACTATAATACTGCCCCCTATGTACAAGAATATAACTACTATAATACTGCCCCCTATGTACAGCCCGTGCCCCTATTCGTGCATTCCCGTGCCCTATGTCTCCGTGCCCTTGCTCCTTGCCTATGTCTCCGTTTGCCCCTATGCCGTCCTATTCCGTGCCCTGCTCCGATGCCCCTATGTATCGTGCTACCCGGCACTGTTGCCGCTGTGCGTCGTGTTGCCCGATGTCTCCGTGCCCGATGTTCGTTGCTCCCATGTCTCCGTGCCCCTTGCTCAGTCCGTCACGATGTTGCAGATGTTCAGCAGAATGTGCCGAACAGTGAAGAATAGAATCAAACAGTTAACACAGGACCACAGGATCTTTAGTGAAAAAACAGTAAGAACCACCAATGAGAATAGATTACAATGTTCAGAAATCTGCTGACTTGTCGGGAGATACGCGCAGAAACGGTGCTAACAAATGATGTGAAGAACAATATATAGTGTGAAAGAAGACATTGCAGATGTTATGTAAAAATCATGCAATGTGTGTCTTACACCCTATAATTGTCTTCACATATTATTATTTTGTGCGCACCGTTCACGTGCGTATCTCCCGAAGTAGCAGATGTGACGCAACATCGTTAATCTATTCTTCACTCTGTTCTGCACTGTGTTTTTCATTAAATGATTCCTGTGGTACACTGTTTTTGATTCTATTCTTCATTGTTCTTCACTGTGTTTTTAATTAAATGCTCGATCTGAGCAGGGGAAAGTACTCGTCCGAGCAACGAAGCCGTTTCGAGTACCTTAATACTCGAACGGCATCAAGCCGGACGAGTATACTCGCTACATCTCTAGCTGTAATGTGTCGTAATTAAGCTTTAGTGTACCCTGGTTCCACAAAAATTTGAACAAAATTTTTTTGTGGAAGCTACAATTATAACAATTAGGTAGTGTATAACAAAGTCAATGATGGGGTAACACATATACAAAGATACCACAGTCAACCAGCTCACTCCTTTGGGCCCAGCCGGCTCTTCAGAGAAGAGAGTCACAATGACCGGCTCTGTGCCAGGGATTGCAACTAAATCACAGCCTGTACCCCTGTTTCAAGCTGTGATAAATCCCCCACTGGGGTTCCGTGCATCCTCAAATCAATGATCTCGGTCCACTTGAAAATGAGGTTGTCGTCTGCTGGGCTTAGGAAGTCCATTATGGGTTCCACTAGAGCCCAACAGAAGAACCTCTAGTACTCTGGTGGGTGACCATGATCCAGTATGGAGGTTGGACTGTCTAGTAGAGGACTGAGGATTCATCGCAGTAGATCCAGGAGAACTACCAAAAACTGGTCTAAAAAAAGGACTTGAGAAGACAAAGAAGACGCTACATATCTGGTAGACCCAAGGAAGACTCATTCGGATGACCGCTCTAAACACCGGCTCGACCTATAGTCACATTTTGTAAATATTTTCATATAGTGATGAAGGACGAAGTTTATAAGGGTGTAAAGTAAAATGTGTGGATTGCACATGTTCTGAGAAATCATCGGGAGTCTTGTCATTTGATAGAGCTTTTTTAGAAGAAAAAAAAAAGTTGTTTTTCGTGACATCGGACATCAGGTTTGTAAAATGAAAAGAACAGTCTCCTGAAAAATGGACCTAGGGGAGTGTCTCCTCGCAGAGATTCTGCCTTACTGCTCTATGATGCTTCCTCTGAGTCTTCCTGTGTGAGATCAGATACTGCAGGATAGAGGGATGCCAGGACGCAGTCTAGTGAGCATCTGGAACAGTGTGGGAGGAAAAAAAAATAGAAACAGACTTGGACCTGACTGTAGCTGTGAGCTCACCCACAAAGACAGGTGTTCAAGGATAAACGCACAGAGCTGGCTCACTAACCTGGAGATTGGTCATGGCCAAGAAATTTCATACTGATTCAGAACCGTTTTACTTGAGTTCCTTGGTTTCTAAAAAAAAAAAAATCACCAAAAAAAAAAACTTAAATATTTTTGAAAAATCAACTTCAAAGTAATTTTTGAATTACGTTTGCTTTTTACTCTCTCCTCTGTACGCAACCAATTGATTTCTTGTTTTTTTAAGGTAGATTTTATGTGAATGTAACTTGATGGAAAGCCAGGCGAGAGGATATGTGATTTTTTTATTCTTTGGATTTTAAAAAGGGGAGACTCTCATACACACAATACAGTATGCTACATGAACGAGCCAGTAACTGGATCTTTCCAAAGATGTTTTTAACCCGGGCTCAATGACCAGGACAAGGGGGCACTCCTCTAACGTAGACGAGAGGGTGGTTCTACCATCCCATTAGACAGGGGGCTCCTCTAGTACCAAGAAGAGAGGGGTTTTACCAATCACCATACGATAGGGGCTACTCCTACAACTAGAGGAGAGGAGGCTATACCAATCAACCATAGACAGGAGGCATCCTCGTACACCAGAGGAGAGGGGGGTTCTATCATCACCATAGACAGGGGGGGCATCCTCTACACCTAGAGGAGAGGGGTGGGGGTCTCTACATAGACACAATAGGGGGGCAATCCATCTACAACCTAGAGGAGAGGAGGTTTACCATCACCATAGACAGGGGCATCCTATACAACCTAGAGGAGAGGAGGTCTATTCATACCATAGACAGGGGGCATCCTCTACACCTAGAGGAGAGGAGGTTCTACCATCACCATAGACAGGGGCATCCTTATGCAAGAGGAGAGGACAGGTTCTACCATCACCATAGGACAGGAAGGCAATCTCTACACCACGAGCGAGAGAGGAGGTTCTACCATCACATAGACAGGGACATCCTCTACACCAAGAAGAGAGGTGGTTCTACCATCACCATAGGACAGGGGGCATCCTCTACAACCGAGGGAAGGAGGAGGGTCTACATTTCCATAGACAGGGGACTCGCTCTCACCTAGAGGAGAGGAGGTTCTACATCACCAAGACAGGGGGTATCCGTCACAATAGAGGAGAGGAGGTCTACCATCACCATAGACAGGGGGTATCTTACCACCTAGAGGAGAGGACGGTTTCTACCATCACCATTAGACAGGGGGTATCCTATACACCTAGAGGAGGGCGGTCTACCATCACCATAGAACAGGGGGCATCCTCATACACCTAGGGAGAGACGCGTTCTACATCACCATAGCAGGAGGCATCCTTACCACTAGAGGAGAGGAGGTTCTACCATCACCATAGAAGGAAGGCATCCTCTACACCTAGAGGAAGGAGGTTCTACCATGCACCATCGACAGGGGGCATCCTCTACACATTAGAGGAGAGGAGGTTCTACCCTCAACATAGACAGGGGGGCTATCCTCTACACCTAAGGAGAGGAGTTCTACATCACAGAGACAGCGGGACATTCCTTACACCTACGCAGAGAGAGACGGTTCTACCCAAACACAAGACAGGGGGCATCTCTACACTAGAGGAGAGGAGGGTCTACATCACCATAGCAGGGGACATCCTCTACACTAGAGGCAACGTGGTTCTAAAATCACTATAGACAGCGGCCCCTCTACACCTAGAGACAAGGCTGGGGTCACCACTATTTCACCGCGACAGGGGACATCCAATAAAGCTAGAGGAGTGGTGATGTTTAGTATCACCATATCATGGGACATCCTCTACAAATAGAGGGGACGGTTTACTATCTCCACAACAGGGGGCTTTCTTCATACACTGATGAGTGATAGCTTCTACGCCATATAGACGGGGGGCATCCTCTAGACTAGAGGAGGGGAGGTTCACTATCAACCATAGACCAGGGGGCATCTCTACTCACAACCTAGAGAAGAAGTTGCACATCGCCCTAGACAGAGAGGCTTCCTCTACACCTAGAGAGAGGAGGTTCTATTATCACCATAGACAGGGGACACCCCTAACCTAGAGGAGGAAGGTTCACTATCTCCAAGACAGGGGGCTTCTCTACACCTAGATGAGTGAAGTTATTACGCCACTATAGACAGGGGGCACTTCACAGCTAGAGAATACAGGGTCTAGTCTATCCAAAGACAGGGGGCATCTCCAAACCTAAAGATGAGTGGTTCTTAATATCACCTGGACAAGCGCACCCTCTGCACATAGGGAGAGCGCCGTTCTACTTGTCTCCACAGGCCAGATAGCTGGTTTATCTGAGGATTAACCTATCCATTGACGACACATTAATGATATTTGAGAGAAGAAAAAGTAATACAAATGATTCTTCAAAGGAAAACCAACAAAATCTATACAACATCATGCTGAGTTGATGATGACTACAGTACTATTGATATTTTGTTTTTAATGTTTCTTGTTTTGATCGTAAAAGTTTTCTGTATCATATTTGAAAAAATGCAGAAAAAAAGAGAACTGAAGTCTCAGACAGACCCTTAGTCCTTCAATGGTCTCGTTGGCCACGAGTTGATGTTGCAGGGTCTCGGATGTCGTCTTGCAGTTTTAGAATAGATCTTATTTAGATTCCCAGAACTATTCCGCCTTGACGGTGCCCCAAGAACAAGTGATGCTTGTTAACAATGAGGGACAGCATAAAAAACAGCAAGGCGAGGTCGTGAAAGAATAAATCATAACTGAACCTTCGCAGGAAAGAGGATCCATCATTAGCTTTCAGCACGGTCACTATTATCAGGACTATTGCCTGTGTGCGAGGAGGTATGGAGAAAGGATGACATATCCAACCATGAGCCATTTACCACTTCTCCATTGCGATCGTGTCCCCATGTCGTTTGCGGAATAATTCCCTTGTGGTGTCCTCAGCTGTAGGGCAGAGGGGGGGGAAAATACAACATCACAGGATGAATGGTGGAGGGGACCCCTTGATTTCTTACCCTTAACTGTTACAGATTGGTTTGAGAAGAAGAAGAATTTTCTGAGCAGAAATCTGTAGAAGGACGTGGGGGATGCTCAAGGCGAGATGAATCTTGAAGGAATCTATGATCCTAAGGATAGAAATTCTTATGACCATAGCGGTTTAACTTCCTCATTTCTTCTACAACAAGGCATTCGATTTTTTTCTTCTTCACCGAGTGGTTTAAAAATGTTCGCCAGAAATTCCTTGGTTCTGGTTGTTCTATATAAAACTGGCAAAACACAGTGGGGGTCAGTTACTAAGGGCCGATTCTCCGTGTTCCAACGTGTTTACCCGAAGATTTCTTGATTTGCGACGATTCTTCCCTGTATTGGCCCGGGTTTTTGCGCATTGCCGGATCGGCTGTGGACGCATTCAGCGCCTACATGCGCGCGAAAGAAATGGGGGCCGTGGCAGGGACCACACACTTCCCTTCAAGTATAGGCTCGTGCACTCAGGCGGTTCGGCGGGTCGGCCTGGCGTTTCACAAAGCAGCGCACTGGGGACATCGAGGAATGCCCTTAGTGAATCGCCGGAAGAGAGAATACCACACAGAGAACTGGATCGCGATCGGCTGGGTAAAGAATATCTGTCCGTGTCTTCCCATTCTCCTGCCTCCTCTGATACATGATGAGTATTATGGTAGGTTTCAGGAACAGCCACCAGGTTTTTAGTGGGCCCCAGGGTGATAGAGCCTTCAGTGGGCCCCTTAGGGCCGCCCTCCGGTTAGCCACACTGCCCCCCTCCACCCTGTACACTCGTATACCCCCCATTGCAGTAACGGCCCCCAACTCCAGCTACACATGCCCACCTCTGTCACACACATGTATACCCCCTCCAACTATTTTTTCCCCCTCCAGCTACACCGCCCCCCACCCTGTAGGACATAATGCCCATTCAGCCATACTACCCCCTCAGCTACCCCGCCCCCCTCCCCCTCCTGCTACACTGTAGCCCTCCCGTACACACACTGTATCCCCCCCCCCCCGCTAACTGCTACATGCCCTCCAGGAAAAGAAATAAAACTCAACTTTCTTGTTCCCACAACTCACACAGGAACAACCGCTATCTTTTCTTCGGATGCGCCCACTGTACGCGCCGGCTCGAGCCGTCGTAATAGTGGGGAGTGCCGCTTTGGGGGGAACGAGGGGAAAGGTGAGGTTTGGATTTGCTTCTATGCTGCGCTCCCAACGAGTGCAGCATAGAGGACAAAAACAAACACCAGCCGGAAGGGGTCATTTGTACCAATGTCTTAAAGCGACACTGGTACATATACCAGGGGCCGAGTGGCTGGTTATATTCTTGTACATAGTGGGCAGTATTTATAGTAGTTATATTCTTGTACATAGGGGCGCAGTATTATAGTAGTTAATCTTATACATAGGGGCAGTATTATAGTAGTTATATTCCTGTACATAGGGGGGGCAGTATTATAGTAGTATATTCCTGTACATAGGGGGCAGTGTTATAGTAGTTATATCTTGTACATAGAGGGGCAGTATTATTAGTTAGTTATTCCTGTACATAGGGGGCCAGTATTATAGTAGTTATATCTTGTACATAGGGGGCAGTATTATAGTAGTTATATTCTTGTAAATAGGGTGCATATTTAGTAGTAAATTCTTTGGACATAGGGGAAGTATTATAGTAGTAGATTCTTGTACATAGGGGGACAGTGATTATAGTAGTTATTCCTGTACATAGGGGGCAGTAAGTATTATAGTAGTATATTCTTTGTACATAGGGGAGTATTATAGTACCTAGTTATATTTTGTACATAGGGGGCAGTATTATAGTAGTTATATTCTGTACATAGGGGGCAGTATAATAGTAGTTATATTCCTGTACATAGGGGGGCAGTATTATAGTAGTTTATTCTTGTACATAGAGGGCAGTATATAGTAGTTATATTCCTGTACATAGAGGGCGATTATAGTAGTTTATTCTTGACATAGGGGGCAGTGAGTTAGTATTATAGTAGTTATTTTGTACATGGGGGGTGGGAGCAGTATTATAATAGTTATATTCTGTACATAGGGGGCCATTATATAGTAGTTATATTCTTGTACATAGGGGCAGTATTATAGTAGTTATATTCTGTACATAGGGGGCAGTATAATAGTAGTTATATTCTGTACATAGGGGGGGGGCAGTATTATAGTAGTTATATTCTTGTACATAGAGGGCAGTATTATAGTAGTTTATTCCTGTACATAGAGGGCAGTATTATAGTAGTTATATTCTTGTACATAGGGGCAGTATTATAGTAGTTATATCTTGTACATAGGGTGCAGTATTATAGTAGTTATATTCTTGTACCTAGGGGCAGTATTATAGTAGTTTAATTCCTGTAAATAGGGGCAGTAGTTATAGTAGTTATTTCTTGTACATAGTGGCAGTATTATAGTACCGAGTATATTCTGGTACATAGGGGCAGTATATTAGTAGTTATATTCCTGTAAATAGGGGGCAGTAGTTATAGTAGGTTATATTCTTGTACAAGTGGCAGTATTATAGTACCTAGTTATATCTTGTACATAGGCGGGCAGTATTATAGTAGTATATTCCTGTACATAGGGGGGCAGAGTATATAGTAGTTATATTCTTGTTACATAGGGGAAGTATTATAGTAATTATATTCTTGTACATAGGGAGCCAGTATTAAGAAGTTATTTCCTTGGGACATAGGGGGGATATTATGTGTTATATTCAATACTGCCCCCTATGTACAAGAATATAACTACTATAATACTGCCCCTATGTACAGGAATATAACTACTATTATACTGCCCCCTATGTACAGGAATATAACTACTATAATACTGCCCCCTATGTACAAGTATATAACTACTATAATACTGCCTCCTATGTACAGGAATATAACACAAATAGTGCCCCATAATGTAACATACTGTAATGGTAAGGATAATTTATTTCTTCTTTCTCTCCTTTAACCCCCTTAACCGCCCCACCACGCCACCCCAGTATGGATAGAGCTCCTACTATGACCCAGGCATAAAAATAATGGCCCCAGCCTACCCCAGACATATAATAAATGCCCCCTGTCTGCCCTAGACATAGAATAATGTGCCCAGCCCGCCCCAGACATATAATTAATGCCCCCTGCCTGCCCCATATATACAATAATGCCCCCCTCCCACCCCAGACATATAATGAATGTCCCCTGCCATTCCCAGATATAGAATAATGCCCCCCCAGACATATAATTTATGCCCACTGCCAGCCCCATATATACTAATATACTATAATCCCCCCCCATGTACAGGAATATAACTACTATTATACTGCCCCCTATGTACAGGAATATAACTACTATAATACTGCCCCCTATGTACAAGAATATAACTACTATAATACTGCCCCCTATGTACAGGAATATAACTACAATAATACTGCCCCCTATGTACAAGAACATAACTACTATAATACTGCCCCCTATGTACAAGAATATATCTACTATAATACTGCCCCCTATGTACAAGAATATAACTACTATAATACTGTCATCTATGTACAAAAAAAGCAAATGAGAATCTTGGGAGTGAAATCCTGTAGGTAACATATTGTAGTGACTGCTGGACATTCTCTGTATTTGATGCTTGGATATATTCTATAAAGGAATCTCATTGCCTGCACCGTATGTTCAGTATGACTTTAGTTTGGTAATTGATGCTGCAGCTTTTCCCGTGCTCGGAGCTCATTTATGTTGCAGCACTTAGGTCCGGTAAATAGAGTAGACGGCCATATTATTGCCTCTATAAAATTAGAAGAAGAAAACATTTTTTTTTTTTTTTGCTACGGAATTTCAAAGACCTGTGGCATATAATAATAGTGCTATACTGTGTATAAAATAATAGGGCACATTTATCAAGGGTCCGCGGAGTGCATTTTCGTTGGGTTTCCTGGCGATTTCTGTTTTGCGCTGAATTGCCCCGGGATTTTGTCACATGTGATCGCATTTAGGCGCTGGCTAGCACACGACAGAAATCAAGGGGGGCGTGGCCGACGGATTCGGACAACATGCTGGATTTAACATTTAGAATTGTGTCCCAAGACACGCACTTACATGCACCGGGAAGAAGAAGGTGAACTCCGGCGGACCTCAGCGCAGAAGCGACACATGCAGGAACTCGGCCCTATGTACAGGGATATAACTACTATAATACTGCCCCCTATGTACAGGAATATAACTACTATTATACTGCCCCCTATGTACAGGAATATAACTACTATTATACTGCCCCCTATGTACAGGAATATAACTACTATAATACTGCCCTCTAATTACAGAACTATACTACTATAAATACTGCCCCCTATGTACAGGAATATAACTACTATTTAATACTGCCCCTATGTACAGAATATAACTACTATAATACTCCCCCTATTCACAAGAATTAACTACTATAATACTGTACCCCCTATGTACAAGAATCTAACTCTTAACAATTCATCCGCCCCCTATTACAAGTATAACTACTATATACTGCCCCCTATGTCAAGAATCATAACTAACTATAATCTTGCCCCTCTATGTACAGGAATATATACTAGTACTATACTCGCCCCCTATGTACAGGAATATAACTACTATTATACTGCCCCCTATGTACAGGAATATAACTACTATTATACTGCCCCCTATGTACAGGAATATAACTACTATAATACTGCCCCCTATGTACAAGAATATAACTACTATAATACTGCCCCCTATGTACAAGAATATAACTACTATAATACTGCCCCTATGTACAAGAATATAACTACTATAATACTGCCCCCTATGTACAAAGTGAAAAAGATCACTCCTACTACTATAAACTGCCACCCTATGTACAGGAATATAACTACATTATACTGCCCCCTATGTACAGGAATATAACTACTATAATACTGCACTGCCCCCTATGTCAAAGAATATAACTCATAATACAATACAAATAAATTGATACTGCCCCTATGTACAGAATATAACTATACTAAATACTGGCCCCCTATTACAAGAATATAACTACTATAAATACTGCCCTCTATGTACAGGAATATAACTACTATAATACTGCCCTCTATGTACAAGAATAAACTACTATAATACTGCCCCCTATACAGAAATAACTACTATATACTGCCCCCTATGTACAAGAATATAACTACTATAATACTTGCCCCCTATGTACAAGAATATAACTACTATAATAACTTCCCTATGTACAAGAATATAACTACTATAATACTGCCCCCCTATGTACAGGAATATAACTACTATAATACTGCCCCCTATGTACAAGAATCTAACTACTATAATACTTCCCCTATGTACAAGAATTTAACTACTATAATATTGCACCCTATTTACAAGAATATAACTACTATAATACTGCCCCCTATGTACAAGAATATAACTACTATAATACTTGCCCCCTATGTACAAGGAATATAACTACTATAATACTGCCCCTCTACTGTACAAGAATATAACTACTATAATACTGCCCCCTATGTACAGGAATATAACTACTATAATACTGCCCCCTATGTACAGGAATATAACTACTCTATAATACTGCCCCCTATGTATAAGAATATAACTACTATAATACTGCCCCCTATGTACAAGAATATAACTACTATAATACTGCCCCCTATGTACAAGAATATAACCAGGCCCACTCGGGCCCCTGGATCAATTGTACCAGTGTCGCTTTAAGACATTGGTACAAATGATCCCCTTCCGGCTGGTGTTGTTTTGTGCCTCTATGCTGCACTCGTTGGGAGCGCAGCATAGAAGCAGAATCCAAAACTCACCTTTCCTCGTTTCCCCAAAGCGGCACTCCCCACTATATACGACGGCTCAGAGCCGGCGCGTACAGTGGGCGCATGCCGAAGAAAGATAGCGGTTGTTCCTGTGCTGATTTGGGGGAACAAGGAAAGTTGAGTTTATTTTCTTTCCTGGAGGGAGGGCAGTGTAGCTGGAGGGGGGGGGGGGGGAGACGTGTGTGTACGGGAGGCTACATGTATCAGGAAGGGAAGGGGGGCGGGGTAGCTGGAGGGGGGTAGTATAGCTGAAGGGGGGCAGTATGTCTACAGGGGGTGGGGGGGCTGTGTAGCTGGAGGGGGAAAGAATAGTTGGAGGGGGTATACAGTGTGTGTACAGAGGGGGCAGTGTAGCTGGAGTGGGGGGGCCGTGTAGCTGCAATGGGGGGATACAGAGTGTGTACAGGGGGGGGGGGGCAGTGTGGCTACCGGAGGGCGGCCCATGAAGGGGCCCACTGAGGCTCTATCACCCTGGGGCCCACTAAAACCTGGGGCTGTTCCTGAATATAACTACCATAATACTAATCATATGTATCAGAGGAGGCAGGAGAATGGGAAGACACTGGAGCAGATTTACTTACCCAGCCGATTCGCGATCCAGTTCTCTGTGGTGGATTCGCATCTTCCGGCGATTCACTAAGGCAGTTCCTCCGATGTCCACCAGGTGTCGCTGCTGTGCTGAAGTCCGCCGAGACCCGCCGAAACCCGCCGGAGTGCACGAGCCTATACTTGGTGAAGGGAAGTGTGTGTCCCGTGCCACGGCCCCCGATTTCTTTCGCGCGCATGTAGGCGCTGATGCGTCACAATCCGATCGCATGCGGCAAAAAACCGGGCCAATACAGGGAAGATCGTCGCAAATCAGAAATATTCGGGTAACACGTTGGGAAAACGAGAATCGGGCCCTTAGTAAATGACCCCCACTGTGTTTGCCAGTTTAATAGAGACACCAGAAACCCAAGGAATTTCTGGCGAACATTTTTACCACTGGTGAAGAAGAAGAAAAAAATCGAGATGCCCTTGTTTAGAGGAAAATGAGGAATTAAACAGCTAATGGTCATAAGATTTCTATCCTTAGGAGTCATGAGATTCTTCAAGAATTCATCTCTGGCCCTTGAGCATCCCCCACTGTCTTCTACAGAAGATTTCTCAGAAAATGTCTTCTTCTCAAACCAATTCTGTAACATTTAAGGGTAAGAAAGTCAAGGGGTCCCCTCCATCCATCATCCTGTGATGTGGTATTTCCCGCCTCTGGCCCTACAGCTGGAGGACACACAAAGGTATTATTCCCAAAGACTAGGGGACACATCGGCAATGGAGAAGGTGGTAATGGGCTCAGGGTGGATGATGTCATCTTTCCATAACCTCCTCAGTCACAAGGCAGAAATATCACTGATAAGATGTGACCGTGCTGAATGCTAATGAATGGATCCTCTGTTCCTGCGAGTCCAGATTATGATTTATATCTTCAGACTCGCTTGCTGTTTTTTATTGCTGCGCCTCATTGTTAACAAGGCATCACTTGTTCTTGTGGCACCTCAAGGCGGAATAGTTCTGGGAAGCTAAATAAGATCTATTCTAAAACTGCAAGACGACATTCCGAGACCCTGCAACACAACTCGTTGGCCAAACGAGACCATTTAAGGAACTGAGAGGGTCTTGTCTGAGACTTCAGTTCTCTTTTTTTCTTGCATTTTTTAAATAGATAAGAAAAACTTTTAGATCAAAACAAGAAACATTAAAACAAAATATCAATAGTAACTGATAGTCACATCATCGAGACTCTATGTCAATGAAATGTTGTATAGATTTGTTGGTTTTCCTTTGAAGAAAGTCAATTTGTATTACTTTTTCTTTCAAATAATATTAATGTGATTGTCAATGGATAGGTTAATCCTCAGAATAGACCAGCAGTATCTGGCTGTGGAGACAGTAGAACCGGCTCTCCTCTAGGTGCAGAGGGTGCGCCTTGTCCATGGTGATAGTAGAACCATCTCATCTTTAGGTTTGGAGGATGCCCCCTGTCTTTGGGATAGAAGAACCCTGTATTCTCTAGCTGTAGAAGGTGCCCCCTGTCTATAGTGGCAGTAGAACTATCACTCATCTAGGTGTAGAAGAAGCCCCCTGTCTGTGGAGATAGTAGAACCTTCTCTCCTCTAGGTGTAGGGGATGTCCCCTGTCTATGGTGATAATAGAACCTCCTCTCCTCTAGGTGTAGAGGAAGCCTCCTGTCTATGGCGATGGTAGAACTTCTTCTCTAGGTGTAGAGGATGCCCCCTGTCTATGGTGATAGTGGAACCTCCCCTCCTCTAGGTCTAGAGGATGCCCCCCGTCTATAGTGGCAGTAGAACTATCACTCATCTAGGTGTAGAAGAAGCCCCCTGTCTGTGGAGATAGTAGAACCGTCTCTCCTCTATTTGTAGAGGATGTCCCATGACTATGGTGATACTAGAACCACCACTCCTCTAGCTGTATTGGATGTCCCCTGTCCATGGTGATAGTGGGACCGCCTGTCTTCTAGGTGTAGAGGTGCCGCTGTCTATAGTGATTTTAGAACCACTTTGCCTCTAGGTGTAGAGGATGTCCCCTGTCTATGGTGATGGTAGAACCTCCTCTCCTCTAGGTGTAGAGGATGCCCCCTGTCTATTGTGTTGGTAGAACCGTCTCTCCTCTAGGTGTAGAGGATGTCCCCTGTCTATGGTGATGGTAGAACCTCCTCTCCTCTAGGTGTAGAGGATGTCCCCCTGTCTATGGTGATGGTAGAACCTCCTCTCCTCTAGGTGTAGAGGATGCCCCCTGTCTATGGTGATGGTAGAACCCCCTCTCCTCTAGGTGTAGAGGATGCCCCTGTCTATGGTGATGGTAGACCCTCCTCTCCTCTAGGTGTAGAGGATGCCCTCTGTCTATGGTGATGGTAGAACCTCCTCTCCTCTAGGTGTAGAGGATGCCCCCTGTCTATGGTAATGGTAGAATCACCTCTCCTCTAGGTGTAGAGGATACCCCCTGTCTATGGTGATGGTAGAACCGCCTCTCCTCTAGGTGTAGAG
>CM033648.1:94187282-94217534 GCA_019512145.1 Engystomops pustulosus | reverse complement strand
TCTGTGGTGATGGTAGAACCTCCTCTCCTCTAGGTGTAGAGGATGCCTCCTGTCTATGGTGATGGTAGAACCTCCTCTCCTCTAGGTGTAGAGGATGTCGCCTGTCTATGGTGATGGTAGAACCGCCTCTCCTCTAGGTGTAGAGGATGCCCCCTGTCTATGGTGATGGTAGAACCACCTCTCCTCTAGGTGTAGAGGATGCCCCCTGTCTATGGTGATGGTCGAACCACCTCTCCTCTAGGTGTAGAGGATCCCCCCTGTCTATGGTGATGGTCGAACCACCTCTCCTCTAGGTGTAGATGATGCCCCCTGTCTATGGTGATGGTAGAACCTCCTCTCCTCTAGGTGTAGAGCAGTGATGGCTAACCTATGGCACTGGTGCCAGAGGCGGCACTCGGAGCCCTTTCTGTGGGCACTCAGGCCATCACCAGAGATGATTCCAGGTATCTTCCTGCAGTCCCAGACAGCCCAGGACTTGCTGTGCACAGAGCTATTTTAAAGTGACAGCACTACCAGGGACTATTTTCTGCTTTATTAGTGTCCTCAGGGGCTGGTATCAATGAAAACTGTGACAGAGAAGGGAGTATAAATCACAAATTAAATTCCTGTGTTGGCACTTTGCGATAAATAAGCGGGTCTTCGTTGTAGTTTGGGCACTCGGTCTCTAAAAGGTTAGCCATCACTGGTGTAGAGGATACCCCCTGTCTATGGTGATGGTAGAACCTCCTCTCCTCTAGGTGTAGAGGATACCCCCTGTCTATGGTGATGGTCGAACCACCTCTCCTCTAGGTGTAGAGGATCCACCCTGTCTATGGTGATGGTCGAACCACCTCTCCTCTAGGTGTAGATGATGCCCCCTGTCTATGGTGATGGTAGTCTATGTACAAGAATATACACTATATACTGCCCCTATGTACAGGGAATAAACGACTATTATACTGCCCCCTATGTACAGGAATATAACTACTTAAATACTGCCCCTATGTTCACAAGATTAACTACGATAATACTATCGGCCCTATGTACAAGAAGATAACTAATATAAGTGGACCCCCTATGTACAGGAATAACTACTATAATTGCCCCCTATTACAAGAATATAACTACTAAATACTTCCCCTATGTACAGAATTATAACTACTATATTATTGCCCCTACTTTACAAGAATATAACTACTATAATACTGCCCCCATGGTACAAGAATAGACTACTATACTATAGCTGTCCCCCTATGTACAGAATATAACTACGCATAATACTGCCCCTATGTACATATGTACAAGAATATAACTACTATACATACTGCCCCCTATGTACAGGAATATAAATACTATAACTACTGCCCCCTATGTACAGAATAACTACTATATAACTGCCCCCTATGTAGAATATAACTACTATAATACTGCCCCTATGTACAGAATTCATAACTCTATAATACTAGCCCCCTATGTACAAGAATAACCTAGCACTATACGGGCCCCTGACAATTGTACCAGTGTCGCTTTAAGACATTGTACACATGATCCCCCCGCTGGTGTTTTTTGTGCCTCTTCTGCACTCGTTGGGAGCCAGCATAGAAGCATATAATCCAAAACTCACCTTACCTCTTTCCCCAAGCGGCACTCCCCACTATTACGACGGCTCAGAGCCGCGCCGTACATAGGGCGCATGCCGAAGAAAGATGCGGTGGTTTCCTGTGCTGATTTGGGGGAACAAGTGAAAGTTGAGTTTATTTTCTGTCCTGGAGGGAGGGCAGTGTAGCTGGAGGGGGGGGGGGGGATACAGTGTGTGTACGGGAGGCTACAGTGTAGCAGGAGGGAGGGGGGCGGGGTAGCTGGAGGGGGTAGTATAGCTAAGGGGGCATTATGTCTACAGGGGTGGGGGGCGTGTAGCTGGAGGGGGAAAGAAATAGTTGGAGGGGGTATACCGTGTGTACAGAGGGGCATTGTATACTGGAGTGGGGGGCCGTGTAGCTGCAATGGGGTGTATACAGGTGTGTACAGGGGGGAGGGGGGCAGTGTGGCTACCGGAGGCGGCCCATGAAGGGGCCCACTGAGGCTCTATCACCCTGGGGCCCACTAAAACCTGGGGCTGTTCCTGAATATACTACCATAATACTAATCATATGTATCAAGGAGGCAGGAGAATGGGAAGACACTGGACAGATTTTACTTACACCAGCCGATCCGCGATCCAGTTCTCTGTGGTGGATTCGCTCTTCCGGCGATTCACTAAGGCGTTCCTCCGATGTCCCCCAGGTGTCGCTGCTGTGCTGAAAGTCCGCCGAGACCCACCCGAAACCCGCCGGAGTGCACAGCCTATACTTGTGAAGGGAAGTGTGTGTCCCGTGCCACGGCCCCCGATTCTTTCGCCGCGCATGTAGGCGCTGATTCGTCACAATCCGATCGCATGCGGCAAAAAACCGGGCCAATACAGGGAAGAATCGTCCGCAAATCAGAAATCTTCGGGTAACACGTTGGGAAAAACGAGAATCGGCCCTTAGTAATGACCCCCACTGTGTTTGCCAGTTTTAATAGAGACACCAGAACCCAAGGATTTCTGCGAACATTTTTACCACTGTGATAAGAAGAAAACAATCGAGATGCCCTTGTTTAGAGAAATGAGGAATTAACAGCTAATGGTCATAAAGTTTCTATCCTTAGGAGTCATAGATTCTTCAAGAATTCATCTCTGGCCCTTGAGCATCCCCTCTGTCCTTCTACAGAAATTTTCTCAGAAATTCTTCTTCTTCAAACCAATCTGTAACATTTAAGGGTAAGAAAGTCAAGGGGTCCCTCCCTCCATCATCCTGTGATGTTGTATTTTCCCCCTCGGGCCCTACAGCTGGAGGACACACAAAGGTATTATTCCCAAAGACTAGGGGACACATCGCAATGGAGAAGTGTGTAATGGGCTCAGTGGGGATGATTTCCATCTTTCCATAACCTCCTCAGTCACAAGGCAGAAATATCACTGATAATAGGTGACCGTGCTGAGCTAATGAATGGATCCTCTGTTCCTGCGAGTCCAGATTATGATTTATATCTTTCAGACTCGCTTGCTGTTTTATTGCTGCGCCTCATTGTTAACAAGGCATCACTTGTTCTTGTGGCACCTCAAGGCGGAATAGTTCTGGGAATCTAAATAAGATCTATTCTAAAACTGCAAGACGACTTCCGAGACCCTGCAACACAACTCGTTGGCCAACGAGACCATTAAGAAACTGAGAGGGTCTTGTCTGAGACTTCAGTTCTCTTTTTTTCTTGTCATTTTTTAAATAGATAGAAAACTTTTAGATCAAAACAAGAAACATTAAAACAAAATATCAATAGTACTGATAGTCACAGTCATCGAGATGGTTGTATAGATTTGTTGGTTTTCCTTTGAAGAAAGTCAATTTGTATTACTTTTCTTCAATAATATTAATGTGATTGTCAATGGATAGGTTAATCCTCAGATAGACCAGCTATCTGGCTGTGGAGACATAGAACCGGCTCTCTCTAGTGCAGAGGGTGCGCCTTGTCCAGGTGATAGTAGAAACCATCTCATCTTTAGGTTTGGAGATGCCCCCTGTCTTTGGATAGAAGAACCCTGTATTCTCTAGCTGTGAAGGTGCCCCCTGTCTATAGTGGCAGTATAATATCACTCATCTAGGTGTAGAAGAAGCCCCCTGTCTGTGGAGATAGTAGAACCTTCTCTCCTCTAGGTGTAGGGGATGTCCCCTGTCATGGTGATAATAGAACCTCCTTCCTCTAGGTGTAGAGGAAGCCTTCCTGTCTATGGCGATGGTAGAACTTCTTCTCTAGGTGTAGAGGATGCCCCCTGTCTATGGTGATAGTGGAACCTCCCCTCCTCTAGGTCTAGAGGATGCCCCCCGTCTATAGTGGCAGTAGAACTATCACTCATCTAGGTGTAGAAGAAGCCCCCTTTATGTGGAGATAGTAAACCGTCTCGCCCTCTATTTGTAGAGGATGTCCCATGACTATGGTGATACTAGAACCACCACTCCTCTAGTTTATTGGATTCCCCTGTCCATGGTGATAGTGGGGACCGCCTGTCTTCTAGGTGTAGAGGTGCCGCTGTCTATAGTGATTTTAGAACCACTTTGCCTCTAGGTGTAGAGGATGTCCCCTGTCGTGATGGTAGAACCTCCTCTCCTCTAGGTGTAGGGATGCCCCCTGTCTATTGTGTTGTAGAACCGTCTCTCTCTAGGTGTAGGGATGTCCCGTGTCTATGGTGATGGTAGAACCTCCTCTCCTCGTAGGTGTAGAGGATGCCCCCTGTCTATTGTGATGGTAGAACCTCCTCCCTATGGTGTAAATGCCCCTGTCTTGGTGACGGTAGAACCTCCTCTCCTCTAGGTGTAGAGGATGCCTCCTTTCCTATGGTGATGGTAAACCTCCTCTCCTCTAGGTGTAAGGATGCCTCCCTGTCTATGGGTGATGGTAGAAACTCCTCTCCTCTAGGTGGTATAGGATGCCCCCTGTCTATGGTGATGGTAGAACCTCCTCTCCTCTAGGTGTAGAGGATACCCCCTGTCTATGGTGAGGTAGAACCTCCTCTCCTCTAGGGGTAGAGGATACCCCTGTCTATGGTGATGTAAACTCCTCTCCTCGGTTGTAGAGTCCCCCTGTCTATGGTGATGTAGAACCTCCTCTCCTCTAGGTGTAGAGGATGTCCCCTGTCTATGGAAATGGTAGACCCTCCTCTTCCCTAGGTGTAGAGGATGCCCCCTGTCTATGGTGATGGTAGAACCACCTCTCTTCTTGGTGTAGAGGATGTCCCCTGTCTATGGTGATGGTAGAACCTCCTCTCCTCTAGGTGTAGAGGATGCCTCCTGTCTATGGTGATGGTAGAACCTCCTCTCCTCTAGGCATAGAGGATGCCCCGTCTATGGTGATGGTAGAACCTCCTCCCTCCTATTGTAGAGGATGCCCCCTGTCTATGGTGATGATAGAACCTCCTCTCCTCTGGTGTAGAGGATGCCCCCTGTCCTATGGTTCTGGTTAACCTCCTCTCCTCTAGGTGTAGAGGATGCCCCCTGTCTATGGTGATGATAGAACCCCCTCTCCTCTAGGTGTAGAGGATGCCCCCTGTCTATGGTGATGATAGAACCCCCTCTCCTCTAGGTGTAGAGGATGCCTCCTGTCTATGGTGATGGTAGAGCCTCCTCTCCTCTAGGTGTAGAGGATGCCCCTATCTATGGTGATGGTAGAACCACCTCTCTTCTTGGTATAGAGGATGCCCCCTGTCTATGGTGATGGTAGAACCACCTCTCGTCTAGGTGTAGAGGATGCCCCCTTGTCCTGGTCATAGCCCCGGGTATAAAAACATCTTTGGAAAGATCCCAGTACTGCTCGTTCATGTAGCAGTACTGTATATTGTGATGAGGTCTCCCCTTTTAAATCCAAAAGAATAAAAATCACATATTCTCTCCTGCTTTCATCAAGTTAAATCACATAAAATTACCTTAAAAAAACAAGAAATCAAATGGTTGCGTAAAGAGAGAGAGGTAAAAAGAGAAACGTAAATTCAAAAAATTACTTTGAAGTTTATTTTTCAAAAATATTTAGTTTTTTTTTTTGGTGATTTTTTTTTTTTAGTAACCAGAAGGAACTCAGTAAAACGGATTCTGAATCAGATGATTTAGCCATGACCAATCTCCAGGTTAGTGAGCCAGCTCTGTGCGTTTTACCATTTGACACCTGCTTTGTGGGTGCAGCTCACAGCTACAAGTCAGGTCCAAGTCTGTTCTATTTTTTTCCCCACACTGTGCCAGATGCTCCACTAGACTGCGTTCCTGGCATCCCTCTATCCTGCAGTATCTGATCTCAAACACAGGAGAGACTCAGAGGAAGCAAGATCAATAGAGCAGTAAGGCAGAATATCTGGCAGGATACACTCCCATATGTCCATTATTTCAGGAGACTGTTCTATTTCATTTTACACCTGATGTCCGATGTCACGAAAAACAAATTTTTTTTTTCTAAAAAAGCATATCAAATGACAAAAGACTCCGATGATTATCCAGAACATGTGCAATCCACACATTTTACTTACACCTTATAAACTTCTCATTCCATCACTATAGGAAAATATTTACAAAAATGTGACTATAGGTCGAGCCGTGTGTTTAGAGCGGTATCGGAATGAGCTTCCTTGGGTCTACCAGATAAAATGATAGCAAGTTTCTTTGTCTTCTCAAGTCTTTTTTTAAGATCCAGTTTTTGGTTAGTTCCTGGATCTACTGGAGGATCCTCTAGTCCTCTACTAGACTAGTCCAACCTCCATACTGGATCATGGTCACCCACCAGAGTACTAGAGGTTCTTCTGTTGGGCTCTAGGTGGAACCCAATAATGGATTCCATAAGTCCAGCAGAAGACAACCTATTTTCAAGGTGGGACCATGAATCATTTGATTTGAGGAGTGCACGGAACACCCAGTGGGGGATTTATCACAGCTTGAAAACAGGGGTACAGGCTGTGATTTAGTTGCAATCCCTGGCACAGAGCCGGTCATTGTGACTACTCTTTCCTCTAAGCCGGCTGGGCCCAAAGGAGGAGCTGTGACTGTGGTAATCTTTGTATATGTGTTACCCATCATTACGATTGTTATACACTACATAATTGTTATAATTGTAGCTCCAGACAAAAAAATTTTTTCAAAATTTGGGACCAAGGGTTATCAATAAAGCTTAATTACAGACACATTACAGCTAGAGATGAGCGAGTATACTCGTCCGAGCTTGATGCTCGTTCGAGTATTAAGGTACTCGAAACGGCTCGTTGCTCGGACGAGTATTTCCCCTGCTCGAGATCGAGCATTTAATTAAAAAAACACAGTGAAGAACAATGAAGAATAGAATAAAAACAGTGACCACAGGATCATTTAAGTGAAAAACACAGTGCAGAACACAGTGAAGAATAGATTACAGATGTTCGGCACATCTGCTTACTTGTCGGGAGATACGCACGGAACGGTGCGCACAAAATAATATGTGAAGAACAATATATATGTGTGTAAAGAACACATTGCAGATGTTTACATACATCTGCAATGTCTTCTTCACACATATATATTGTTCTTCACATGCTATTTTGTACGCACCGTTCTGCGCGTATCTCCCGACAAGTAAGCAGATGTGCTGAACATCTGTAATCTATTCTTCATTGTGTTCTTTACTGTGTTTTTCACTTAAATGATCCTGTGGTCACTGTGTTAACTGTTTTTATTCTATTCTTCACTGTTCGGCACATCTGCTGAACATCTGCACATCTGCTGGAGACATAGGGGCACGGAGAAATAGGGGCACGGAGACATCGGGGCACGGAGGCATCGGGGCACGGAGGCATCGGGGCACGGATACATCAGGCACGGCACGAGCGGCACGGAGCCAAGGGGCACGGAGAACATAGGGGCACGGAACATAGGGCACGGATACATAGGGGCACGGAGACATAGGGGCACGGAGACATAGGGGCACGGAGGACATGGGCACATGAGACATAGGGCACGAGACATAGGGGTCACGGAGACATAGGGCACGTATGACATAGGGGCGACGGAGACATCGGGGCACGGAGACATAGGGCACGGAGACATCGGGGAGCGGCACGGAGACATTGGGCACGGGACCTAGGGGCACGGAGACATAGGGGCACGAGACCATAGGGCACGAGACATACGGGCACTGTAGATTCATGGGGCACGGACTGCATCGGGGCACGGAGGCATCGGGGCACGGAGGCATCGGGGCACGGAGACATCGGGCCACGGAGACATAGGGGCACGGAGACATAGGGGCACGGAGACATCGGGGCACGGAGACATAGGGGCACGGAGACATCGGGCAGCGGCACGGAGACATCGGGGAGACTTCAGTGGAAGAAGAGCAGCGGATCCCGGGACAGCGTATCTCCCGACAAGTAAGCAGATGTGCCGAACATCTGTAATCTATTCTTCATTGTGTTTTTCACTTAAATGATCCTGTGTTCACTGTTTTTATTCTATTCTTCACTGTTCTTCACATCTGCTAACTTGTCGGGAGATAATATACGCGCGGAACAGTGAAGAATAGATTGCAGATGTTTGCATACATCTGCTAACTTATCAGAAGACGTTCTTTTTCAATTAATTAACACATTTTATTCCCGAACCATGGTCCCTTTGAAAAATGCTCGAGTCTCCCATTGACTTCAATGGGGCTCGTTATTCGAGACGAGCACTCGAGCATCAGGAAAAGTTCGTCTCGAATAACGAGCACTCGAGCATTTTAGTGCTCGCTCATCTCTAATTACAGCTGATCATTGCAGTCTCAGACTATAGTAAAGCATCCACAGAGGTCACCAGAGGTCACAGTGGGCAGAGGGGTCTGTCTGTAACTAGGGGTCGTCTGTAAGTCGGGTGTCCTTAAGTCAGTGACCACCTGTAGTTCTGGTTATATTCACAGCACTAAAATCTAATCAGCCCGAAACGCGTCAGTCTATGACCATTTTCTCTGCTTTGTGGATTTTCTATGCTCCTAAAAGAATTGAATATTTTAATTGAAGAGGCAATTTTACTTTTCTTGTTCTTTTTCCGTCAGTAAATCCGTGTTTGTTATATTTTTCCTATGCAAACAGTTAAAGGAAATGTTCGAAAACCCTTAACCAGCGCACAAGCAGCAGGACCCCGTCTTAATTTGCTGTTTGTACCTACAGGTGGTCGTCCGCCTGGTGTAAACAGGTTTATGTTCCTTCCCATTCCCAGGAGCCGAGGCACAAAGTCCTGTCTGTATTCCGGGAAGTGTATTTAGTATTCCAGAGCCATTGTTCCCATCGCCTGAGGTAAGTCCCCGAGCCACGGACCAGACACAAGCCCTCTTGTCTCAGAAGCTGAACATGAACACAAATGGTATCAAAAAGCCCACTTCACATGACTCGCACAGGCCCGGCGCCAGCTTGTAGCTATTACAACCTATTTATACAAACATGGATTTTATGGGCGACAGCAAAAAAAAAGAGCAACACGAAAAAAACAAACAAAAATGAGCTGTTTGATAGAGATTCCTAGACGCGTCGTGACAATGGATCATCACAGAGAGGGAGATGCGGCCATGGCTACGCTTTAATATTGTTATCTGCGTCTCGTAAAGGAACGCCGGGAATGTTACATTGTAACGGAAAGTGAATGGAGGCAATATAGAAGGCGGATAGATCCGTGTTTTACTACAGGGGGCAGCGTAAGTATGTCTGTAAGTGACCACGTGCATGCTCGGTTGATCTGAGGATGCATGTTTATGAGGGGGTCTGTTGGAAGAGCTGCTGGATAAACTGTGGATTTCATCCTTGTGCAAAGGAAATTTCTGTGCCTTGTATTTTAGTTATTTTTACTTTTCAAGATCTCTGCTTGCTGCAAGCCAATAAAAATAATTTACAAATAGAAACTCCATCCTGTTTCTACGCTGTTCTGTTAGTAGTGCAGTTTGTTACAGTGTATCAGAGCTTTTTCTATGGGTGCGCATAGAATAGCTGTGCAAACATGAATGATTCCGTTAACTTCTAGCAAGCAGAGATGTTGAAACAATCAGAAATTGAAAAGCACAGTAAATTTCCATTAAAAGATAATTAAGCTTTTTGGACAATAAAGTGGTGAATTTTCTGTGTTTTCCGTCTCTTCACGAAGGTGTCGCAGTGGCGTGACTTGCGTTTTCAGGGTCCGTCAGCTTCCTATGAATTCTGCATAAAGCACCTTGGACTGGGTCTTGGGAAAGCGCTTTAAGCAATTTACAGGCTGCATAAACCTGGTGATGAAGTGGCAACAGTGATGTACGTGGACATGAATCATCAGGCTGAGGATCCGTGTGCCGGACCCGCACCGGCTCCTCTGCAGGAGAACCTTTTACGATTACAGGGACATATAACAGGAGACACATATGGAAGGTTATGGTCAGGATGGGTTATGGTGCCATTTACTTCTAGCAGCAACAGCGCCTTAATCTATATGTTATGATGATATGTCATATGCCTGATGGTCACTCTACTGCCAGTTAGGTGCATTGAGTCCATGAGTGTCATAAGAGCTTCCTCTAGTCTTATATTGCTCCATCAATAACTCTTTCCATCAATGTGTTCCTCTCCTGATTATCTATCACATCACTGGATTCATGTGCTAGTTTTTTCACTGGTCTGTATTAACCTACCTGTTCTGATTGATTCTAGATTTTTCTGTTCTCTACTATCAATTCAATGATCAACACAAAATCACAACGGCAGATATAGACATTAACATTTGTGCCTGCTGGGAGGACAGAGTGATTACAATTCTCTTTAAATTCTTCTAAATAACCTAGGACATCATCGGTATATAGTCAGGGAGGCTTCACCGTCATCATCTTTATTTTAAGTCAGTTGTTCTTAAGTCGGGGGCCGTCTGTATATACCTTATATACTCGAGTATAAGCCTAGTTTTTCAGCACAAAATTTGTGCTCAAAAACCCTAACTCGGCTTATACTCGAGTCAACTAAAAAAAGACAAAACTCACCTTTCTGACGTCACCCGTAGGTCCTCTTCTGTCTGAGACAGTCTGAGACAGAAGAGGACCTATGGGGGACGTCGGAAAGATGAGTACAGTGTTATTTTTTTTCCTACTACAGGGGCTGGGCAGGCTGTATGCTACAGAGGCTGTAACCAATGCATTTCCCACCCTCGGCTTATACTCGAGTCAATAGGCTTTCCCAGTTTTTTGTGTTGAAATTAGGGGTCTCGGCTTATACTCGGGTCGGCTTATACTCGAGTATATATGGTATTTGAAATAAAAATAAAATAAATGATAAATAAATACAAAATATATAATAATAATAATAATAATAATTTGAAAGTAAATAAAATAAGTACAGTATTTTTCGGACTAGGAGGCGCACCATCAATAAACGCCTGCTAAAATGTCTAGGTTCATATATAAGGAGCACCGGATTATAAGGCGCAAATTGTCTAAGAAGCTTTTCCCTCTGCATCAACGTCTTTCAGGTATTCAATGTAGATGTGGGACAGTACCTTAAATCTGGTAAGTGATGTAATAACAAGGTAAGATCATCAGGTTCTCCATGTGTCACTGGCTCTGTGATGTTCACGTTGATCCCATGTTTCCACTTGCGGTATGCAGCGGGCGGCTGTGTGAGTTACTATTCACTCCAGATGGAAACTCGATCGCAGCGCTCTTGGTTCCGCTTTACTCCGTAGTGGTCCGTATAGGAAAGAAAGGGATCCGGAAAAAATAGTGCAGCAGAGCTTCTATTTAGTGAAGAAAATGTTTTAATATTATACTCACAAAAGTAGATTAAAAAACAGGCCTTAAGAATAGATTGTGGTGCACGTTCGGCGTCAATACCCGACTCGAGTTTCGCCGGTAACGGCTTCTTCCGGGGTGGCCGTCGCGCACAAATTAAGGTTTTTTATAGTTACCTATACCACACCCTTCCTTAAAGGGGAAGAGACATATATTGCTATATACTCTGTGTAAACCATTTTCGGAATTTCTATAACATTATGTGTAAAGTGTCAAATGCAAAATATATTGATAAAGTGTCAGTGCAGAATATATTGATATAATAGCGCAACAGACAAAAAAATAAAATATATAAAAATGTAAAAAAGAACTTCTTGCAATGAAAAACCTTATTTAGTTAAAGGAAACACTTAATTTCAAAGTCGGCATTAAGACCATATGGAGATAGTGTTTTTAGTTGGAAAATCCAGAAAGATTCTCGCTGATTTATCTTTTTTTCTATATCCTCTCCTCTCCAATGAGGAGATATGTGTTCTATAGCCATAAATGCGATCTTTAGTTTCCAAAATCTTGCTTTATTTTTCAAATTATAAGGCGCACCTGATTATAAGGATGAGTAACCAGCAGGTGGCAGACCTGTGCACAGTACAAGGCAGCTGTTGTCTGTAAGTATGGTTCGTACATATAAGGCGCACCTTTGATTTCTGAGAAAATCAAAGGATTTTTTGTGCGCCTTATATTGTGCGGTAGTCCATATTTTTTTTATTTTCCATTTTAAAAAATACCAAAAATATTTCTATATATGTATTTGTAATAAAAACAAAATAAAATGTTTATCTATTTAAAAAAGTAAAATAAAAACAAGTAAAACAAACATAAAACAAAGTTTTTTTCCCCAATCTCCACCATTTTTCATAGTAACTGCCCCTGGTCGTCCGGAGTCTTTGTGAACCTGACTGTGTGTGTGTATTATTACCTAGAGCTCCATCTATATTCCTATCCGGGATAGCCTTCCCCTTTTGTCATTTTCCAATAAAAGCGGTGGCGGCAGCGAATAGGCCGAGCACATGGTAATTAGCAGCTGGCAGTAGGAGCTGTAAATCTGTATCGGTTCTGAACGATTTGCTTACATTGTTTCTTTGTTGACAAATGATGCTGTACATGTTAATGTTTCTGCAATGTCCCCGCTGCACCTGACGTGCCAATAAATGGCAGCCAGCTGTATGAATTATGGAAATAAGATTTTTGTTTATGAAGGTGCCCCAGACATTTATTTTACAGCTTTGCCTCTCGACACATTGAATGTCTGCGGTTACACGGCGAGAGGAGATTTGCTACTTGACACCATTGAGTAATCAAAAGTTTACTTTTATTTTGTGTATTAGATATAAAATCAGATGGAGACAAAGTATCAGATCCATTATTCCTGCCAAATCCTGGATAAATCTGTGCAACCCGACCGCAAAGAGGGAAATACAGGTGAAGGATCAAACAGCGAGAATAAAGGAAAAGTATCACGTGATGTCAGTTTTAAGAAAATCGATTAGGGGTCATCATTATACACTTGGCGGTGACCCCCCCCCCCCCCCCCTTATGCGGGCCATGGCCACCCAAACCACCCACCAAATTGTAATCTGAGAAGGACCTTCACCCAGGAAATCTTCATATATTTGTTTCTACTCTCAAAACACAAGTACATAAGAAAAACTTCAGGAGCTTTGAAGGTCCTCCAAAGGTCCTGAAACCAGGAGAAGTAACACATCCTCCATTCCCCAAGAAGATGAATCTAGTACCAGATGTAGGAAGTAAATCCCAGATTTATTGGGGCTATAATATTCATAGAGCCCAGGTTCGTGGCCGTCTTAATCTGTCCCAGTGTAGAATTGCGTAGAACTAAACGCGCGCAGGCTATAAGCAGTGCACGGAGCACCGGCCCACAGCGCACCCAACTGGTGTAGAGGCCGGAGAAGTCACAATTTCCAGCTATGTGCCAGGATTTGTAACTAAGTCATACCTGGTGGAGCTAAATTATTTATGGAATAGACTTATCTATCCATGTATATATCTTATATCTATAATCCATCTAATGAATAATAATTTTTAATAATTAAGAATGAAAAAAGCAGCACAATTAAAAAAAACTAAGGGGTATGATTCTATCCATAAACCTTACCCAGATAAAGTAGATAAAATCTATCTATCTATCTACTATCTGTCTCATATCTATCTATCTATCTATCTCGTATCTATCTATCAGAATTACATGGGGGACACTTGTCTGTAGTATCTGCAACATTCTGCAAAGTTTTCAGCTCTTTGCTTTGAGCTGAGGATTCTGCAGAATGTTTTGTAAATAGAAGGTGATGATCTGTAAATAGAGTCTGCAGCTCCTGTCTGCAGTGTATGTAGTGTCTGTATTATATGTTTTAGTGTCTGCAGAGTATCTCATGTCTTTATTATATGTACTAGTGCAGTGGTGGCAAACCTATGGCACTGGTGCCAGAGGCGGCACTCAGAGCTCTTTCTGTGGGCACCCGGGCGATCACCCCAGCACACCAGACAAGAGTCAAAGAATCTTCCTGGAGTTCCAAGCAACTTAAAAGATGCTGCTTTCGGTCATATTCGGTCACAAAAACGGTGTGCCTAAATGAAAATGCGCAAAAACAACAAAAAAAAAAACAAGTGATACATGTGGCCCAATATATATATATATATATTGGACAAGTGTGTATTAGTATGTATGTATGTATTAGTGTGTATTATATATATACATATGGGACAAGTGTGTATTAGTATGTATGTATGTATGTATTAGTATGTATAAGTATGGCTATGGATGCACAGACGTGTCTACATTTAGAGACATTGGGGCAGGTTTACTTACCCGGCCCATTCGCGACCCAGCGGCGTCTTCTCTGCGGTGGATTTGGGTCTTCCGGTGGATTTGGGTCTTCACTAAGGTAATTCCTCCAATGTCCCCCAGATGTCGCTGCTGCGCTGAAGTTCCCCGAGGTCCGCTGGAGTGCACGATCCTATACTTGGTGAAGGTAAGTGCGTGTCCTGCTACACTTTTTTTTTTAAAATGCGGCGTTTTTTCGGGTTATCGTTCGGCCACGCCCCCAATTTCCGCTGCGTGCATGCTGGTGCTGATGCCCAACAATCCGATCGCGTGCACCAAAAACCGGGGGCAGTACAGGGAAAATCGGCGCAAATCGGAAATATTCGGGTAACACGTCGGAAAAACGCGAATTGGGCCCTTAGTAAATGACCCCCATTGTTAAGGATTCCAACACCTCATGATAGCAAATTTCTCAATGCGTTGCAGTTCACGTCACCGCCACATTGAGACTGCAAATAAATGCAGATGACAGAACATCTCAGCGTATCACAAATTTGATTTTAATTTTATTTCCAAAATTGCTCATGTGCTACCACTCATTCCTGTATTTGCTGGATCCGCTGCCAGAGCCTGACATCCTATAAGGTATACAAAAAGCTTTGACACTGTTTATGGAAATAATTGTGATTTTATGAAGTTCTGAACTATAAAGGCTGAAATGATGTATAAGGGGTCAAGGGAAGTTAATTAGGGAAGGAGATACTTACTGTATGTAGCCAGTTGTGTCAAAAGGGCCAATCAGTGTCCTCAACCGGCCCTCATGACTAATGTTGAATAAATCTGACTTTGTACCTAACTTTGCGTGTTCGGGTTCTCCAAAGCCGACCCTGAATTCAGGCTCAGCCGAACTTGCCCCAACCCAAATTTTAAAAGGTCCACTTATCACCATTCATGACATCATTGTGTTATGTCAGTAGGGTCTACTGGGGGCTGCAGGACATCCGGTGACTGCAGACACTTCCGGTCCAGGTGATACAGCAACAGTAGTGATGCTGACGCCAAGACCCAGAGCAGGGTAAGTACTCTTAAATTTTTTCGGTGCCCATCAATTGGCCCTGTGGTCGGTGGGGTGTCGGGAAAATCCCATTAATACATCGGACAAATTTGATCACTACTGGTAACCAAATCCCTTCAAATTCAGGCTTGCCAAGTTCGGCCGGATCTCAAAGAAATGTTTAGTTTGGGTACCTGAAACCCCAACACCCGCAATTGGTGCTGGCACATATCTGCTATTAACCCGAATTGCAAACCCGGACTTCTTGCTGCAGTCCCGGTTGAGGGACCTGTTTGGCACGGAATAGAACATTGTAGTTCGGATCTACTCATCCCTATTGAAAACCAACTATGACTAACCAGACCAAAATGAAATGACCAGAACTACGTAATGATGGATCAATGAATTTACACAAATATTTGGAGATTATTAGATATAATGGGGCTCATTTACTAAGGGTCCATCGGACCCACTTTCGTTGGGTTTTCTTGACGATTTTGGTTTTGCGCCGAATTGCTTCAGGATTTTGGTGCACACGATGGGATTTTGGTGCATCGGCGCCGGCTTGCATGCAACAGAAATCAGGGGGTGTGGCCATCGGACAACCCGACGGATTCGGACAAATCACGGAATTTAAAAACGCAATTGTGTCGCAAGATCAAGCACTCACATGCACTGGGAAGAAGCAGGTGAACTCAAGAGGACCTTCGGCGGAAAGCGACGGATGCAGGAACTCGGACGCACGATCTTCATGAATCGCGCCGGACCCGAATCCTCGTCGGACAACACGCCGCGGGATCACGACAGGACCAGGTGAGTAAATCTGCCCCAATGTATCGTTTCTATGTGCATTAATATTTTGATTATTCAGTCCATAAGAATTCCCTCCACGAAAATAGGTCAGACCTGGAATTTCAAGTGGATCCTAGCGCTACAAAGCCGCAGCCCCCACCGTATGCCCCGGTATGACAATCAGGAGGAATGAAAATTATATAGAAAATTCCCTTTACAAAATGTAATTTTAACAGATATATGAGGAAGTGATATGGTATACAGCATGCATACATACATGACCTGCACGCCAGGCTCTCCTCAGCCATCAGAAGCAAATTGAACTCTACAACAGAAAGCTCAAGGCTACAAAGATCCAAAATAAATACAATATTTTTTATTCCTTCGTAATGTTGAAAGAAAATGAGATTTAACACTTCCACTTTTTTTTTTAGATTTCCGTCTTTGATCTTTCTTTACTCTTTTTAAAGATGCATGAAATTGTTTGGTTAGAGTTTGCTGAGGCCCAATACAAAATAATTTATTTATTTAATGAATTTGGTAAAAGGAAAAAAAAAAAAAAAATCCCCCTCTGAAATAATTTTCCACCCAACAGGGAAACAGTAAAAAAAAAAAAAAAAAAAAACTCAAGGTACTGGACACTTCTGGTGTTTTTTCATTTATGTAGAAGGTCCTGATATTTGGGGGTTATTTGATGCTCCCAATAATTTTGTCCTGAAAAAGTTATTATACAGTTGACCAATAGCCTTTCATAGGAGAGTCCAAGACCATAGGGTACGAATCCTAGAAGCATCGTAGAATGGAAATCCACTTGTAATGCTGCTTATGGAAGAGACAAAAAGAGGCAAACACAAGGAGGACAGACACAGACAGTGAGCTGTAAGGTTAGAACCATGCAGCTGTCCCTACCTGCTTCCCTATTCTACTCTACATGGTAGGTGACAACTGGTTGACATTCCCTTGCTACAACTGAATGAAATTACAGAGACAAAAACAGGACAAACAAACACAAAAGAATGGTTGTATGAATAAGGGATGATTAAAACCAAGAGGATATTGCAGTACAGAATCAAGAGACAAATGGATGATCAGTAGAATACCAAAGATAAAAGAATACGGAAATTTCAAAAACAGAAGCAAGTTCTAAAGAATGTCAGTAGTACTGGGAAGTGGGAAAACAGTCATTTTATGTGATATCCTTTTATGTGATATTAGGTCCATAAGGTGATTGGACCGGTCTCCTGACATCCAGACAGACTAGACCAGCAGGAGAGGAATGTAAGTGGAGGAGGTATCTGTCCATCACAGCTAGCTCAACCATGTGCAGATTAAATCCATTTCTTGGTATCTTATGCAGCTTTGTTTGTGTGGGTTGGTCTTGTAGCAGTTATATTAAGTTAAGGTCTCATACACACCATTTTTTGGCCTTGAGCTGGCCTCACAAAATGCGGCCAGATCACAGTTCCCATAGACCTCTATTGTGCATAGTCACGGTGTGGTGCATGCACCATGTCTCTCAGCACTGTAATTGTGCCTAATGGCCACGCTGGGGTCTGTAGTGTAGACCCTACTCCTGCACGTATTACGGCACGGCCACTCACAGGAGGCAAATAAGGGCTGTTCGGGGCCCGTTTTGGGGGCCTCACAAAATGCAGCCAGATGACAGTTCCCATAGACTTCTATTGTGCATAGTCATGGTGTGGTGCATGCACTGTGATTGTGCCTAATGGTCACGCTGGGGTCTGTAGTGTAGACCCTTCTTCTGCACGTATTACGGCGCAGCCACTCACAGGATGCAAATAAGGGCTGTTTGGGGCCCATTTTGGGGCCTCACAAAATGCGGCCAGATCACAGTTCCCATAGACTTCTATTGTGCATAGTCAGGGTGTGGTGCGTGCACGGTGTCTCTCAGTACTGTGATTGTGCCTAGTAGCCATGCTGGGATCTGTAGTGTAGGCCCTACTCCTGCACATATTATGGCACGGCCGCTCACAGGATTCAAATAAGGGCCCATTTTGCATACACTTTTATGTGCATGAGGCCTAAGAGGCAAACAAGAAATATTGACAGCAAGGATAGCCCTCAAATATCAAGTTAAAATATACTTATCCCTCCTTGTTCCTCTATCACCACCGATCAATCAAAACTGTGCGTTCCCCAACATGTGAAGCAGATTCCTCTCTTGGACCAGAGGGGAACAATGTAAGTTCTTTAATTAAAAACCACCTTTATAAGAATACAAATAAAAATTCAAAACGCGTCGGTTTTACGCACAGAACGTTTTTCACTGTCTCTCGTTTTTATGAACTGACAAGACGTCAGAATAAAGATTGGCTCTAAGCTTTTTACTGGAGGTAGTCAAGGAGGACTTCTGTCCGAAAAGCAAACAACACTCATTTCTAATTCTAGATCAAAAAGTAACATTTACAACATATAGAACCAAAGATCTTTGTAGTAGCTCAGTCCATGTAAGCTTTCATAGACTGAATTATTAGGAATTAGTTCACCTCCCGTCAGGCTCCCAAAACATCCAGACATGTTTATCTTAATATTTGTACAGTGAAATGAATTAGGTGATGCGAATGTATCCCCCCATGAAATATCCAGTTTCCAGTATATTGTGAGAGGCCATCCTGGAGGACTCCAGCCACAGAACATTATTAATGTTATATGCGGCTTTTCTCTGCAGCCATAATTGTTCTGGAAACCACCTGTGGTTGACCCAATCATTAACCGTCATCGATCACTCGTTAACTTACTCAGGTCTCTTATATCAGAACACAAGGAAGATACTTGATAATGTTCCGGGGAAGAATGTAAATGCTCGTTTGTTACATTGTAGCTAAAAGAATCCGCTCAGTAATTATTATGGTCTGAAGCTTTAGTAATTGTTCGGAGCGAAGTGTTTTCACTTCCGGTGCTGGCATCAAGGCCGACGTATTAGACTTGACGATTATAGTTATTGAAATGACCTGGGAATTACATAGAAGTACAGAAATATAAGATTATTTTGTTTAGAATTTCCAAATTATGTTGGGAAAACTACATTTTTATTTGCATTGGTAACAGGAGATGTGTTCAAGTGTTCAGTAGCTAAACTGCAATTCTGGATAATGACCACTATACAGAAGATGGCGCTGGACTCGGTCTCTTATTCTTTGTTCTTAGTCCAGCACCAGAAGACTGCAGGGTAGAGGGATGAGTGGACTCAAACCCCAATGTTCGAATTTCAGCCAGGAGTCTGAGTTAAGTCTTCGATTTACATCCCTGCTGATAACATAAGCAATCAGCGGCACTGAAAACCGTAAGCCAGCGGCAGCATTTCCATTGCAAAGGAGTGTGAGTGCTGCCATTTTCTCTAGCATCACCACTTTTACACTGCTACGGGGCCCGGAATGTCAGGGGAATGTCCACCCGACCTTATATACAAGTTGAGCTGTGGTTGAATCACAGCAATAACAACCTGTGAAGCTGCAGCACAGAGGGTCCCTGGTGACACCCCTTAGAGAATTTCTGGATTTTAGAAAGGAAGGAGGCCATGGATAACAAATATAAGAAGATACCACGGTCCCGGTGCCCGGATCTATGAGTAATGTCCCTGGTTTACCAGGATGGATTTTGATGGTAGATACCAAAAGATTAGTATGGCTCATTGGGGCTTATTTACTAAGGGTCCGCGTATCGCACTTTCGTCGGCTTTTAGACATTTTTGGGATTTGCCCAGCTGTGGAAGGTATTTAGAAGGGGATTGTGTCGCCCGTGATCAGATTTTGGCGCAATTGCGCTGACTTTTGCTGAAAACGGGGGGCGGTCGTCGGACAATCCGATGGATTCGGACTGAGCGCGGGATTTAACATTTCAAATTGTGTCGCTAGACAATGCACTTACATGCACCAGGAAGAAGAAGGTGAACTCCGGGGACGGTTGGTTGGGTTGTTTACAAGAATTTATTGAAAAGATAAGTGAATGCACATTTAAAGTATTGTTAATTTGCTTTATAATCACCCTCATCCCTCAAAGTATTGACAGCGCCGGGCGGAAGCGCCTTCTACTTTCACGTGTGTTATTTTCCTATGTGCTATCATAAATTAGAGAGTTTAATTGGAAGATTTATGGATTTCTTTCGAGGGAAAATATATTTCTTCACTGTGACTTGGTAACAAATGATTAAAAAAATGTATCTTTTTTTTAGTCATATTAGATACAAGAATCTTACGGGGTTAGGTTTCGCCTGAGAACGCAAAGAAGCCCAAACTTTTGTTTTAGTGTTACAGCTCTTTGCTGATAAGCGCTTTTTATGGTTTTATGGTTAACTTGTAGACATTGGGGCACATTACTTACCCGGTCCTGTCGCAACCCCCGCAGTGCATTGTCCGTGTATAGTGCACTTGTCGCGATTCACTAAGATGTGCCCCGATATCCTGCATGTGTCGCTTCCCCGTCGGCCCGGAGTTCACCTTCTTCTTCCTGGTGCATGTAGTGCATTGTCCGTGTATAATGCGCTGTGCGGGGAGTCATAAGATCAGGCGCCTGACCTGATATCCTGCATGTGTCGCTTCCCCGCTCAGGTCCGGTCGGAGTTCACCTTCTTCTTCCTGGTGCATGTAGTGCATTGTCCATGTATAATGCGCTGTGCGGGGAGTCACTAACATCCTGCGTCCGAATATCTGCATGTGTCGCTTCCCCGCTCAGGTCCCCGGAGTTCACCTTCTTCCTGGTGCATGTAAGTGCATTGTCCGTGTATAATGCGCTGTGCGGGGAGTCCATAAGATCCTGCCGCCAGTATCCTGCATGTGTCGCTTCCCCGCTAGGTCCCGGAGTTCATTCTTCTTCCTGGTGCATGTAAGTGCATTGTCCATGTATAAGTGCTGTGCGGGGAGTCACTAACATCCTGCGCGCCGATATCCTGCAGTGTCGCTTCCCCGCTCAGGTCCCCGGAGTTCACCTTCTTCTTCCTGGTGCATGTAAGTGCATTGTCCGTGTATAATGCGCGTGGCGGGGGTCACTAAGATCGTGTGCGTCCGATATCCTGCATGTGTCGCTTCCCGCTCAGGTCCCGGAGTTCACCTTCTTCTTCCTGGTGCATGTAAGTGCATGTCCGTGTATAATGCGCTGTGCGGGGAGTCACTAAGATCCTGCGCCCGATCCTATCTGCATGTGTCGTTCCCCGCTCAGGTCCCCAGATAATTACACACATTGATGTGCAGCACAAAAACAACAAAAAAGAAAGAAAAAAACCACACACTTGTGGATTCAGTGATTTGACTATAATTAACTCCTTAACCTGGCGTAAAAGCGAAAACAAGGAATGAAAAAAACCTAAAGCCAAAGCGTAATCATAAAACCTTATGGGTACAGTTTTGGGAATTTACTGTCATTTATTACCCACAATATGAAGAATTATTGAATCAATGAGTCTTAGTTATGCTAAAGAGGACCTGTCAGCTCCCCTGTCAATCCTGGTTTATAAAATACTCATATTTTCCAACAAATGACAATTCTAGAACATATTTCCTTAGAACTTCTTTGTTATTCTTCCTGAAAACATATGAAAATGTTGACAAATATTTAATAAATATATTTACTAAAACTGACATATCAGGAGAATTCATAATGGCCAAAACTTCTACACCAATATAAACGTTTAAAGGAAATCTACCATTTGTTTTTATGCATTGTGAACCAAAACACATACCTTGAGAATGCTGTAGCTACATTAATGCAGAAACATATCTTGTTTAAACCCTGATCCAAGTGGTTTTGGTCAAAAAACAATTATAAAATTCAGGACCTTGTGAAAGCTGGGTCCAGCCTGCCTACCATCCGTAAACACTAGAGATGAGCGAGCACTAAAATGCTCGGGTGCTCGTTATTCGAGACGAACTTTTCCAGATGCTCGAGTGCTCGTCTCGAATAACGAGCCCCATTGAAGTCAATGGGAGACTCGAGCATTTTTCAAAGGGACCATGGTTCGGGAATAAAATGTGTTATTTAATTGAAAAAGAATGTCTTCTGATAAGTTAGCAGATGTATGCAAACATCTGCAATCTATTCTTCACTGTTCCGCGCGTATATTATCTCCCGACAAGTTAGCAGATGTGAAGAACAGTGAAGAATAGAATAAAAACAGTGAACACAGGATCATTTAAGTGAAAAACACAGTGAAGAATAGATTGCAGATGTTCGGCACATCTGCTTACTTGTCGGGAGATACGCTGTCCCGGGATCCGCTCCTCTTCTTCCACTGAAGTCTCCCCGATGTCTCCCTGCTGCCCGATGTCTCCCTGCTGCCCGATGTCTCCCTGCTGCGCACGATGTCTCCCTGCTGCGCGCGATGTCTCCCTGCTGCGCGCGATGTCTCCCTGCTGCGCGCGATGTCTTGCACGAACATCTGGAATGTGAAGAATAGTGTTATTTCAATGTGTTCTTACAAGTAAAACATCTGCAAACATCTGGAATTTTTTTTTTTTTGCACTGTTCTTTTACTGTTCAGTTTTATTAAAAAAAATGCTCGGGTTCTCCCATTGACTTCAATGGGGCTCGTTATTCGAGACGAGCACTCGAGCATCTGGAAAAAGTGTTGTCTCGAATAACGAGCACCGAGCATTTATGTGCTCGCTATCTCTAGTGAAGATCTCTAGATACTGGTAATTTATTGACCCCCCAGGCTGCAATGGTCAACACAAGAGTTATCAAAGGTCTCTGAAATGAAGCTTTATTGATAATCCTTGTTCCCATGACCGAGCCAAACATTTCGAAAATCCTATTGTCAAAGGGTCGACAAAAAATTACTTGGGCATAGTTATAAAAGAAAAGGTTAGACAGGGCAGAGTTAGACTAGACTTATTCTGCACCAGATTCATATAAGTGTTTGGTGATGGATGATAAATCCATGTCTAGTTGTTAATTTCCATACCCTATTAGTTGGCTGACTTTACACAAAAAAGTTAGGACAAAATTCTGTCCGGTCAGGAATTTTTGTAGCACAGACATTTTTGTTGTTGGTGACCACGCCCTTTTTGTCGAGCTGGAGACCCAGAAAACAGTCTAAAAACTCTTCATAAATTTGGCGCAGACACTTTTTTTTTTTTGTGCAAAGTACCACTGAAAGATTAATAACTCTCCCGCTGTGTCAGGGGTTGACCTTACAAAATGTATCAGTTCCGACTTACATAGAAATTCACAATTAGAGCAATTTCTCCACTTGATGCTGCATGCGCGGCCATGTTTGCGGTTGCTGGGCTGGAAGGTACATAAACTCGTTAAGGAGGGGCCTATTGTTTGAGCGCTTCTGCTCTTCGATTTATCTTTGAGGAATAAAATCAATGCTCCTAGTTTCGTGCAATTTTAGATACATTAGGCCAGAGGTCCCCAACCTTTTTGCACCAGGGACGGGCTTTAAGTAGACCAGTTTCCATGGCCCGGTGGGGGTGGGGCTTTGGTCATATGGGGTGGGTTGTAGGAGGGGGTGGAGCTTAGTGCATTTATTATATATAATTATGACATTTATAATGAGATAGTGATCAACTTACCATAGGTTCAGAATGAGTGGACAAGTACCAGGCTTGTTTCCCTGAATCAGTGGGAGCACTGGGCTTGTTTTCCTGCAACAAGACGGTCCCATCTAGGGGTGATGGGAGACAGTGAAACCCGAAGTATAAGGTAGAAAAATTTTCGGCACACACAATGGGTTTTTTTCTTTGCTTAATTAATTTTTATTTGTAGTGAAACCCGAAGTGTGTTCCTTATGTCCAGTCTACTCCGTAATCTCGTTTTTTGCTGTTGTCATGGCAGAAAACCCAGTTTCAGTGTACAGCACTGCTACTAGCACTGCTATATGCACCAGACATCACTGTATGGGGAGGATACTGGCGGGACCTCTGTGTACAGTGCTGCTAAGTAGCAGCATTGTACATTGAGCGTCAGTGTATACAGCGCTGCTGCTTAGCAGCGCTACACACTGAACACCGGTACCGGGAGCCGCGTCACTGAAGCCAGTCTGCTGCCCCAGCATGCCCCACATAACATGTTCTGCCAGCGGCGTGTCAGTAAGGAGAGCCTGCCGCCCCACCCCGTCAGGAACACACCATGCGGTGCAGGAGGACCGCGTCACTAAGACCCGCCCCGTGACGTACAACAGGTACCATGCTGTGCTGTGGAGGGCTGCGTCACTAAGACCCGCCCGACGCCCCACCCCATCCTGCATAATGTTCTCTGCCAGGAGCTGTGAGCTGTCACGGCTATGGCAGAAAACATTATAAATCCACACAGAGCGAGCTCTGACCAGGCGCAGGGCCGCGGAGCTAGCTGTCAGCGGCGCCACGGACCCAGGGGTGTACCAAGCCTGTCTGCCACCTGAGGCGAGCCATAGAGAGACGCCACCCCCCCCCCATTTATATAAGATATCAGGGAGTGTCCGGACCAGATCCATCATATTGGTTTGGTGTAAAAATAAAGCAATGCAAAATGCAGTATAAAATGTAGTATAAAATGCATACAGCGTATCGCCATGTAGTATAAAATGCATACAGCGTATCGCCATGTAGTATAAAATGCATACAGCGTATCGCCATGTAGTATAAAATGCATACAGCGTATCACCATGTACTATAAAATGCATACAGCGTGTCGCCATGTAGTATAAAATGCATACAGAATACCGCCATGTAGTATAAAATGCATCCAGCGTGCCACCAAGTAGTATAAAATGCACACAGCATGCCACCAAGTATTATAAAATAGATACAATGTATCACCAAGTAGTATAAAATGCATACAGAGTACTGCCATGTAGTACAAAATAGAAGCCCTGATAAATATCACAAATGCTGCATATACAAACAGCATATATACACATAAACAAACAGTAGATACAGCATATACACACACACACACACACACATACATACACATACATATATACACACACATATACATATATACAAACACACATATATATACACACACATATTACATATATTTACACATATATACACATATTACACATATATATGCAAAGATAAAGTAACCTTACCTCTCTATTGCGTTCTTGGAAATTTCGGTGCCTTGTCCTGCAGCAGTGGTGGCGCGGTGAGGTAGCCGGGAGCGGGTAGGTCGTGAGCAGGGCCGATTCTAGCCTTTCTGCTGCCTGAGGCGAAAATGGAAATGGCGCCCCCCTCCCATGCAACGGACCCCTGATCCCTGCTGCATTCCAGTCACCAAAATTATTGACACAGATCAGTGGCATCTAGTACCCCCACATAGATGGGTATATACAGGCAGGTGTCCCTCACAGATAGTGTATATATAGACAAGACCCCCATAGATAGTATGCCTAGGCAGGATCCCCACCATAGACAGTATTTACATGCAGGACGCACCCTATATACAAACATACAGTATATACACACATTTTATATAGTACATGTACATTATAAACACATTATATACATAGACATACATTATATACACACCCTATATACAAACATACATACAGTATATACACACATTCTGTATAGTACATGTACATTAGAAACACATTATATACATAGACATACAGTATATACACAACCTATATACAAACATATCCCATATTTTTTGGGACTATAAGGCGCACCGGATTATAAGGCACACCATCAATAAATGCCTGCTAAATCGTCTAGGTTCATATATAAGGAGCACCAGATTATAAGGCGCACCTGATTATAAGGATGAATGACCAGCAGGTGGCAGACCTGTGCACAGTACAAGTCAGCTGTTGTCTGTAAGTACGGTTTACATATAAGGCGCACTGGATTATAAGGCGCACCTGAGTATAAGGATGAATGACCAGCAGTTGGCAGACCTGTGCACAGTACAAGGCAGCTGTTGTCTGTAAGTATGGTTCATATATAAGGCGCACCAGATTATAAGGCGCACCTGAGTATAAGGATGAATGACCAGCAGGTGGCAGACCTGTGCACAGTACAAGGCAGCTGTTGTCTGTAAGTACGGTTCAAATATAAGGCGCACTGGACTATAAGGTGCACCTTTGATTTCTGAGAAAATCAAAGGATTTTTTTGTGCACCTTATAGTCCTTTAATTTTTTTTCCCCCCTTCCATTAAAAGCATAGACCACAGTAGGATTAAGAAGCTAATCCTTAATAGCGATCACAGATACTTCCATGTCACATGACTATCATTATCTGTTATGTTCACATTCCTTTAAAATTGTGGTAACTAAAAAATTGTGGTAATTATTGGTAACAATGTTGTTACATATAGGACAGTACACAGACAATGGCCATAGGAAACTTGGTGTACAGGTCCTGATGATCCACCAATGGGAAGCTGTTAGTGGCTATAAGTGGCTATTATGTAACTTTCAGTAGTCTTGGCCACATATAGTGAATATTGGAGTCGTATCATCATGGAGTGGTGGGGGCTCTCTAATTGTCTTCTCACGATGGTCGGCCTGACCTATGGGGTGGGAACTTCCTCTACTTAATGATGGGGCAGGCCGAGCCGTGGGCTTTTAGCTCTCCCAGACAATCATCAATTTCCAGGAAATCTCGTCCCCCGTGGCCATTATCCCTCAGAAAAGTTCAAACGTCACTAAACTTTCTTCCTTTCATTTCCAGATAAAGCCGCGCACATTATCATCAAAGGCTTCCATCCAGAATCTAAACATTGATCAAAATTGCAGCGCAAGAAAAGAAGAGTAGAGTGAAGAAGAGAAGGAGAGTCTGTATTCCAGGAATAACAAAGCTACACGATGGAAAAGTCAAAACATGTCTGTTCTCCCGAGGATTAACTCACCCTGATTCACCACAAATCGCAACTTCTGTATCGTTGACAGGTTCCCGCTGACTCTGTACAAACCATCTGCATCCAGACCTGGAAGGAAGGACGAGTTGTGTTACTGATACATTGTTACAGAAATCCATTCATGAGGGATGGCTGACCCCTGCACAGATATATATATATACTCTACTAAAGGAAATCTACCACCAGGATCGGGGATTGTAAACCAAGCACACTGACATACTGGTGTGTGCCCCCTTTGTTGGGATCAGTTCTTCTTTTAGCTTCTTATGTCATAGTTTTTACTAAAAAGGGTTTCAAAAATTATGCAAATTAGCCCAATAGATGTCAATGGAGCCTGGAGCCCCTGGGGGTCATTTGCATAATTTCTTTTCATAAAAACAATGGCTTGAGAAGCTAAAAGAAGAGCAGATCCCAACAGAAGGGACACACACCAGCATGCCTGTGTGCTTGGTTTACAAACCTTAATCCTGGTGGTAGATTTCCTTTAAAGGGGGTTTCCAGGTTAGAAATATTCACAACATTGAGATTTGGGGTTTAATATGAAATTGTAAAGGTCATTTACATATGATTTTATTCGTGGCCACCAAGTGGCTTTGATTGCAGACATCAAGTATTTACTGTGATCGAAATTTTTAAAGGGATTGTTCTTGCAAAAAACAGCCAATTTCTACCCACCCAACTGGGGGTATTTGCCTGATCACTGTGGATCTGCTCATTGGTTCCCCCAAGCAATCAGGAGGGCCATAAAGTCTCCCTGTATGAGCGGAAGATCGTAATATCAGTGCACATACTTGACCTCACTGGGGCACATTTACTTACCCGGTCCATTCACGGTCCCACGGCGCGTTGTCCGGCATTGATTCGGAGCTTGCCGGGATTCACTAAGGTCGTGCTCCCGATATCCACTAGGTGTCACTGCTGTGCCAAGGTCCGCCGGAGTTCACCTTCTTCCTCCCGGCGAATGTGAGTGCTATTCTTGTGACACATTTTTGTTTTAATTCCGCGGTTTCTCCGAATCCGTCAGGTTTTGCAACGGCCACTAACCGCCGCATCCCCCCCCCCCCCCCCCCCCCGATTTTTTGTCGCGTGAAATCCCAAGACAATTCGCTGCAAATCGGAAATATATCCGACCTCCATACTAGTTAGATAAGTGGTCCCCAATTTATGGCTACAACTTCCATGCTCTGATGGACATAGGCTGATAGGTGATGCAAGAGACCCTGTTCCTTTTAGGGGGCTTCACAGACTTATTCATTAATGGCATATCTTAGGGATAGCTCCTCAGTACCAGATTGGTGGGAATCCAGGACCCTCACAGTTGAGCAGTTCCCAGCAGCTGATAAACAGGTACAGTAAACGGCGCCGGTCTCATTCTAGTGGCTGAACCAAGTCATTGCAGCTTATCTCCTATGCAAATGGATGGGAGCTGATCTGTAGTTACTTGGTGTGACCACTGTAAAAAGAATGGCGCTGTCTGCTTCCTGTTGCCGAGAACAGGAGGTGCTGGACCCCCACCAATCTGATACTATGGACATTATAGCAATATTTCAAACCAAGAGAACTCCTTTAAGTATTGGACTCTGGAAATGATGGAAGAAAAAGTGGAAGTATATCTGTAATTTAGCTTCTAGCAACATGTTGCATTAACCCTTTCCTTTCCAGAGAGTCCTGTCGACAGAGAGTGGAAATTGGTCTGCAGCAGCCGGTGAGTCCCCGTGTGAGGTGAGGGGCATCTACCCATGGCACATGTCACCGGATCCCCCAACGTTTTCTACCAGACATCATTATCCAAAACAAAATCAGATCCCTCCATTCTTTTTATATTGTTTCAGATTAGTAGAATTAGCCGATTTTACATGAGATAAAGTTGCCGCATTAGACATGTGCATATTTATATACATTACATTGTGCACCGGATAATGCGGAGGGGAGATGACATCTGAATCATTTGCATTAAAAAAAGAAATGTTTTGATTTACAATTAAAATTTTTCAACTGAAAAAAAAAACCATGTGCATCACATCAGAGATTTACATCTGAGATATATAATAATCTACAGCCAACAGAGCCTCACAATATAAGGAATATTCAACTTCACTGTGTACATACATGACATTACTTATCCTGTACTGATCCTGAGTCTACAGGTGAACTATGTGCGGGGACAGAAGAGCAGAGTGTGGACAGGGCAGAGGCAACATGACGGAGCTGCTTCCTGTCATTGCTGAGCAGAATTCTCAATCCATAGACTGCACCTCCTATTCTTCCCTCTTTCACTCTACGGATCCTTCTTGGCAACCAAAATGCCGAGCTGACGGAAGAGGCTGATGATAGCGGGGGATTAGCAGAGAAACTGCTGCTATACGGTAACCAATGTATATTGGAAAAGATCTTATTGCAGCTACAAAGATCTTAACCTCTGTTCTGTCAGATGTTTGGAACAACCTCCCTGCCGAGTTCCTGCAGTATCTGTCTGGAAGTGCAACCTCAGACGATCTGTGCTCATTTCTCCAAGATGTCTGGAACAACCTCCCTGCCGAGTTCCTGTGCAAGTGTAACTAGAAGAGGTGATGCAGTGCTAATGGCGGTCACCCCAAATATTAATGTGATCGGGACTTCTCCTTCTCTGGATTTTGTTAATCTATGAAAATAAAGTATTAACACTTGTATCTTTGATTCTCATTTTCCACCCCTGCCTAACACTTTTGCACAGTCCTGCAGGTGGTATAATGGTGATGTCTTATCTCTGGGTCTTTGTGCTGTTGCTGTGACGCTGCTTAGTGATGGTTCTGCTGTGTGTAACTATTACAATGGAGTCCTGAAGCCACTTCCTGCGTGAGCAGCGACTTCTATGTATCTAAGCCGCTCATTGTATAGAGAGAGGCCGCTGCCGTGTGTAATGTGTGTAATGTTCTTCCCATCCGGGGGGTCTCTGTAACATTCAGAGAAAACAAAATTAGACAGTGGTCAGAGAATTCCACCTCAACAACAGAAACTGATGGAGAAATGGCTTCCTCCATAATAAAACCTGTCTATTCTAGACCTGCAGCTACCCCTATAATAGGTGAACCCCGCGTGGCCTGGGGTGTGCCGGATGTGGACATCCACCAGGCGAGCCTCACTGGCTATGCTATTAAGAGCGACGCTATCATAAGTCAGCTTGTCTCTGGAACCTCCCCTATCCTGGGACCTCGTGACAGCATTGAAGTCCCCTCCAAAGACCACCTGCCGACTTGTAAAAAGGTAGGGCTTGATCCTCATAAAGAGACACTTCCTGTCCCACTTGGACTGGGGACCATAGATGTTAATTAGGCGAAGTTCTTGTCCCTTCATGAGGACATCCAGGATCAGGCACCTCCCCATTTCTAACTCAATAACTCGTCGGCATTCTACCGGTGCGGTAAAAAGGACCGCCACTCCGCTATACGGCTCGGCCGCAAGAGACCAATAGGAAGGCCCGTGTCTCCATTCCCTCTTAGCTTTAAACAC
>CM033648.1:94115321-94185155 GCA_019512145.1 Engystomops pustulosus | reverse complement strand
GCTGGGCTGGGTAACGGGGCCTACACGACAGGCTGGCACTGCTGCCCGCCCGGAGGGAACAGGGAGGGGACGAAACACCAGATTCACCTCCTGAGACGCCTTGGTCTTCCTGGCTCTCTTCTTTCTCTTTAGGTCGTCATCTGGCATATCATCGCCGAAGGAGAAGTTCTGGAGGTGAACTGGGGACTCAAGCTGACGGATCTGAGCCATTAGCGCCCCCCCCCCCTGGCCGCTGTCATCACTTTCCTCCTCCAGGTTGGCAGAGCCGCAGCCTGATGGTATTGGCGCTTGCTCCGCAGGCAGCCTGTCGTGCGAGGCCTGCTGGTGTTGGTGCAGGCCACCAGACGGACACGGCAGGTCTTCCTCATCCTCCTCATCATCGCCATCGCCTTCATCCGCCTGGATCTGAAGCCCCTTCAGCTTTCTCAGCTGCTCCTGGCGCATGTCATCAAATCTTGCGTCGTTCTCCAACTTTTCCCTGAACGGACCGCTGTGCTCCCGGATCAACCGTCGTTTTTCCTGCAGAGCGGTGACCTCGGCTTTAAGTCTGTCAATGGTGTTAAGAAGATCAGACTTTTTCTTCTGTGTAGCCACCCCCGCTAGGGCCAAGGTCTCGCGTATCTCCTCCTGGAGCCTATTCAGCGCCTTGCCAGCTTCCTCGTACTCACGGAGGTGCTCAGCAATCCGGGAGCCATAGATGGTAGCAGACTCCCGGGCCTTTAGATGTCCCCATGCTTTTTGCACACCTCCGTGAGCACCCAGCTTTCCAGCTGAACCACCCAACTTTCCCGCACAGTCACTCAGCTTTCCAGGAGGAGCACTCAGGCTGATGTTACTTGCCTTGATCTTCTGTGAACCGGAGACCTTGCGGCTTCCCTGGGTCTTGGGGGTGGCAGCCGAGGTCACATCGCTGCGTCCTTGGGTTCGGGCAGATCTTCTCACCCCCTCCATGTTGGCCGGTATCTGGCTTTTCCTGCCCCCCGCCGGCCTAGTCCGAGAGGCAGAAGCCCGGGATTTGCCTGGTTCACTCATCCCAGAAAACCCACTCCCTCCCTGGGGAGGAGAGAGCAGGCCTGGGTGGATTGATCTTCCACCAGGTGGTGCAGGAGCTCAGCAGCAACAACCACACCCTTCAGTAACACACAGCAGAATGAGATTGCACGCACTATTCTGCTGCTGGTTCAGTCACTGTGTACATACATGACATTACTTATCCTGTACTGATCCTGAGTTACATCCTGTATTATACTCCAGAGCTGCACTCACTATTCTGCTGGTGCAGTCACTGTGTACATACATGACATTACTTATCCTGTACTGATCCTGAGTTACATCCTGTATTATATCCCAGAGCTGCACTCACTATTCTGCTGCTAGTGCAGTCACTGTGTACATACATGACATTACTTATCCTGTACTGATCCTGAGTTACATCCTGTATTATACCCCAGAGCTGCACTCACTATTCTGCTGCTGGTGCAGTCACTGTGTACATACATGACATTACTTATCCTGTACTGATCCTGAGTTACATCCTGTATTATACTCCAGAACTCCGGGGACCTGAGCGGGGAAGCGACACATGCAGGATATCAGGCGCATGATCTTAGTGACTCCCCGCACAGCGCATTATACACGGACAATGCACTTACATGCACATGAAGAGAAGGTGAACTCCGGGACCTGATCGGGAAGCGACACATCAGGATATCGGACGCAGGATTTAGTGACTCCCCGCACAGCCCATTATCAGGACAATGCACTTACATGCACCAAGAAGAATTGAACTCCGGGGACCTGAGCGGGGAGCGACACATGCAGGATATCGGGCGGCAGGATCTTATGACTCCCCGCACAGCGCAATACACGGACAATGCACTTACATGCACCAGAAGAAGAAGTGAACTCCGGGGACCTGAGCGGGGAAGCGACACATGCAGGATATCGGACGCAGGATGTTAGTGACTCCCCGCACAGCGCATTTACGTGACAATGCACTTACTTCACCAGGAAGAAGAAGTGAACTCCGGGACCTGAGCGGGAAGCGACACATGCAGGATATCAGGCGCAGATCTTAGTGACTCCCCGCACAGCGCATTATACACGGACAATGCACTTACATGCACCAGGAAGAAGAAGGTGAACTCCGGGGACCTGAGCGGGGAAGCGACACATGCAGGATATCGGGGGCACGATCTTAGTGAATCGCGACAAAGTGCACTATACACGGACAATGCACTGCGGGGGTTGCGACAGGACCGGGTAAGTAAATGTGCCCCAATGTCTACAAGTTAACCATAAAACCATAAAAAGCGCTTATCAGCAAAGAGCTGTAGACACTAAAACAAAAGTTTGGGCTTCTTTGCGTTCTCAGGGCGAAATCCTAACCCCGTAAGATTCTTGTATCTAATATGACTAAAAAAAAGATACATTTTTTTAATCATTTGTTACCAAGTCACAGTGAAAGAAATATATTTTCCCTCGGAAAGAAATCCATAAATCTTCCAATTAAAACTCTCTAATTTATGATGCACATATGGAAAATAACACACGTGAAAGTAGAAGGCGCTTCCGCCCGGCGCTGTCAATACTTTGAGGGATGAGGTGATTATAAAGCAAATTAACAATACTTTTAAATGTGCATTCACTTATCTTTTCAATAAAATTCTTGTTAAACAACCGCACAGACAGTAACACGGCGTCGCCGAGGAGCCCATCAAGACAGGTTTATTGTAAATTTCACTCCGCAACAATTAATCAAGTCGCGTTCCCTCTATTATTACATTATTTCAATGTGTAATTTGGTTAATACATATCTAGAGATTGTTCGCAGGCTGCGGGCGGCTCCGCTAAAAATATCCCAAATCTGCGCCGCAGCTCATTGCACTAGAAAGAAAGTCAACAAAATATTTTCAGATATTTCCGGATGATTGACATTTGTTAGGGTTTCTCCATCATTTGATTTAGAATTGTAAACCATCCGGAGCCAAGAAAAAAAAACTTCCCAATTGGATATAAGAAAAAAGTTTTTGCATTTAGAATTTCTTTGACTTGGATAAACCCATATGGGCCAATGGGAAGGAAGTATCTAAAAGGGTTTTTAGTGAGACATAACTTGTGGGAGTGCAGAGGGTAAGGTCCCATCCAAATTCAGATGGGGCCATTTTAACACATTATTGGGCGTAGTGAAAGGGTTGAAGGAAGAGCCACTTATTTCCTCTGAAGGAAAAGCCATAAATGCAAGATAGGAATAGTAGTGCTGCGCCATTTATTTATGTATATGATAAGGAGTAGCAGTTTTATGCTTTGTGCACATATACAGCATAAAAGTTTATCATGTAGTACTCATATATACAGGATAGGAGTAGTAGTACTGTGCTGTGCCTATATATACAGGATAGGAGTAGTAGTACTGTGCTGTGCTCATATATACAGGATAGGAGTAGTATTACTGTGCTGTGTCCATATATACAGGATAGGAGTAGTAGTGCTGTGCTGTACCCATATATACAGGATAGGAGTAGTAGTGCTGTGCTGTGCCTATACATACAGGATAGGAGTAGTAGTACTGTGCTGTGCCCATATAGATTGGAGTAGTAGTACTGTGCTGTGCTCATATATGTAGGGTAGGTGTAGTACTGTGCTGTGCCCATATATACAGGATAGGAGTAGTAGTACTATGCTGTGCCCATATATACAGGATAGGAGTAGTAGTACTGTGCTGTGGCCATATATACAGGATAGGAGTAGTAGTACTATGCTGTGCCCATATATACAGGATTAGAGTAGTACTACTGTGCTGTTTCTATATATACAAGATAGGAGGAGTAGTACTGTGCTGCACCTAATATATATGGGATAGGAATAGTAGTACCGTGCTTCTCCAAATATATACAGGATAAGAGTAGTAGTACTGTGCTGTGCCCATATATACAGGATAATAGTAGTACTGAACTGTGCCAATATACTGGCAGTCCCCGGGTTACGTACAAGATAGGGTCCGGAGGTTTGATCTTAAGTTGAATTTGTATGTAAGTCGAAACTGTATATTTTATAATTGTAGATCCAGACAAAATTTTTTTTGCCCCAGTGACAATTGGAGTTTAAACATTTTTTGCTGTAATGGGACCAAGGATTATCAATAAAGCTTCATTACAGACACCTTACAGCTGATTATTACAGTCTGAGACTATAGTAACATCCAGAGAGCTTCACCAGAGGTCACAGGGGGCAGAGAGGTCTGTATGTAACTATGGATTGTCTGTAAGTCGGGTGTCCTTAAGTAGGGGACCGCCTGTATACATGATAGGAGTAAGTAGTATTGTGGTGTGTCCACAAATACAGGATAAAAGCAGTAGTGCTATGCAGTGTCTATATATACATGATAGGAGTAGTAGTACTATGTTGTGCTTAATAGTAGTGTGTCGGTGCTTCAATGTACATAGAAAGCAACAGAAGATCATTCTAATAGAGAAATATGGCCGTACAGTGCGAATATGTAAAGTCCTTCCATTCAGAGCCCCAGAAAACCAAATCCTTGACCACCACTCCACTACTTTTTTCGGTGAGAGCTGGTTGTCTCATAAGTCCCATCCAAGTGAAAAGAGTGCTGGTTAAGCATCAAACATGGGGGGAACGTGCACCTGTTCTCATAATCATTGGGGGTCCAAATGGTCAGATCCTCGCCTTTTCGATCACCTGTTCTAAATTCCCATCCCTGGGGTAAGGAACATCCACATGACGTCCTTCATAAGAGTAATACATGTTATCGCTTTCATCTTTACAATGTTGACTCCTTGTTTTGGGATCCAAAGTGCTAAATATTGTAGAAATTCCGGGATTACCAATATCCCTCTCCTAGGATTAGAATCTGGCCATGACTCAGTAGGAATCACGGCGGTAAGATTATCCTCAGTTTTTTCTTTTTACTGGGAATAATATTCTCTAAAGAATAAGTTGGAACTTAGAACTTATTCAACTTATACAAACCATCCGAAACATAAAACTATAAGAACGAAAATCAGAATTTGAGCGAATTGAACGATTCTTCTCCTATGAAACCTGCTGATGGAATGTGGTAATACGCCGGGGCTCACTCCATCAATGCAAAGACACGATAAAAGTTTCGGAGTAACCGGAGCGCCTCTCTTTACTTTTGGTCATGTGATTTCAGGCCTTTAATAGAAAATATAAATCATCACGCTAAGATAATCTTATCTCACGTAAACCGTCTAGTTTATTATCAATGGCTCGTCGTGTGGAAAAGGAATTCCGAGGAAAGGAATAAAGGAGAACATTACATCCCGGCTCTCGTCTGAGGGATGGAGACTCCGGCTAAACGCGTCCAACCACAAAGAAGAAAGAAAACCCAATACTAGTGTGAGAATTAGGGTTTATTTCTTTTCAGTAGCAATTTTTCAAGTTAATAAATTAAGAAAATCATGTTTACAAATTGAAAATTTTAAATTAAACAATTGAGAAATCTAATTATCTATATTACTATTTTATTATTATTATTATTATTATTATTATTATTATTATCTATTAGATTTCAAGCGGTCCCCGACTTAAGACCCGACTTACAGACCACCCCTACTTATTAACCAACCTCTCTGCCCACTGTGACTTGGGGTGAAGATCTCTAGATGCTGGTAATTTATTGTCCGTCCCCCCACCAGGCTGCAATGGTCAACACTAGAGATGAGCGAGCACTAAAATGCTCGGGTGCTCGTACCCAGTGTCTGACTGCAATACTTGTAAGTTAAGAATTCTAGATGAACATAGTCAGGGAGTATAGGGAGGAGGTATAGATAAAACAAAAATTACTACATACAAGAGCAGTTCTTAGGCTGCGCTGCCACCTAGTGGTAGATTATAATAACTGCCCTTCACCAGCAAAAACACACAAACCGGGTATTTTCTTTAGTTGTAGCTGCAAACAATACATGAAGCCGCCCTAATGTTACTTTAGGTTTACTTTCAGATGTTATTGACATTGTCACATCTAGTCAGCAAAATGTAACAAGGCGACTCCACCCAAACCAAATAATAACGTGGTCACTATAAAAAGATAACGAGAACATGACTCACCTGCACAGTTCTGACACCTGTAATATCAAAGATTGAAGGCTCAGAAATCATTTCAGTCAAATGTTTTTTTTTTAATGGAGTCACTTTGTGTTATTACATATCCTGTACTTACCCTGAGTTACATCCTGTATTATACTCCAGAGCTGCACTCACTATTCTGCTCCTGGTGCAGTCACTGTGTACATACATGACATTACTTATCCTGTACTGATCCTGAGTTACATCCTGTATTATACTCCAGAGCTGCACTCACTATTCTGCTGCTGGTGCAGTCACTGTGTACATACATGACATTACTTATCCTTTACTGATCCTGAGTTACATCCTGTATTATACCCCAGAGCTGTACTCACTATTCTGCTGCTGGTGCAGTCACTGTGTACATACATGACATGAACATGGATCAGCCTCAGGAGCAGGAGGAGGTACTTGCCGTGAGAATCGATACAGGATGACAGGTTTTAGCAGGGAGATGTGGAAGAATTTACGGATGCGCATGGTGGGTGGAAGACAAAGCTTGTAAGCCACAGGATTAATTCGCTTCAGTACCTTGAATAGACCCATGAAATGAGTACCAAGCTTGTAGCTGGGAATCTTCAGCTGGACATACCTGGAGGACAGCCACATTTTATCACTCAGAGAGAAGATCGGAGGGGGCCTGTGTTTTTTGTCGGCTTGTGTCTTAGTTCGAACAGTTGCAAAGGAACAGTTGCAAAGGAACAGTTGCAAAGGAACGCCAGAACCGGAAAACAAACTGGACCCCGATACAAACTGGTCCGATACAATATGTAGAGGGAGTCTATGAAGCCGGAAGATGTGGAGGAAGAACAGGCTGGCAAGACTAGGGGATGTCGGCAGACCAGGCAGACGAATGAAGTGGGACATCTTAGAAAACCGGTCTGTGACCACCCAGATGCCAGTATTTTCGGAAGATGGTGGAAGATCCTTAACAAAGTCTGCGGCTATGTGAGTACACGGGCAACTGGGTATCGGCAAAGGCAGAAGCAGACCTGCTGGCTTAAGAAGTTATGACATTGTCACTAAGGTATAATTCTTACCTGTTCCTCCTCCGGGAGTAACAGACATGATGAATGGCGGAGGCTGATGTGTGATTTCACCCAACTCTCGCACCGCTCCAGCTGACAACCCTGATGTTCTGATGTACGTGATGTTCTGATACAAAAAAAAAAAAAGAAGAAAAAGAAAAAGTTATGAATTGTTACGGGTTCAGGAAGTGCAGGAACTCACAAAATCTTGTACATCATCCTTGACCAGATCTGGCCACCAGTAGAAACAAGATATGAGAGCGACAGATCTCTGCGCCCGGGGTGCCTAGCCACACAAGAGCAATGTCCCCAGATAGTATCTTCTTCTGAAGAGCTAGTTGGACATAGGTCTTGCCAGGAGGAAGCTGCTGTAGATCCACAGGAGAAGCAACAATCAGGTGTTTTCCAGCAGAACAATATGACAAGGAGCTGCTTCTTCTCCAATGACATCTGAGGCACGAGAGAGGGCATCGGCCTTGACATTCTTCTCTGCTGGACAGAAATGTACCAGGAAGTTAAAGCGGGAGAAGAAGAGGGACCAACGAGTCTGTCATGGATTGAGCTGCTGAGCAGTCTGGAGATATAGGAGATTTTTGTGATCAGTGTAGATACTGACTGGATGACGAGTTCCTTCCAGAAGATAACGCTACTCTTCCAAAGCAAGCTTTATGGCAAAAAGCTCCCAATCACCTATGGAGTAATTCCTCTCTGCAGCTGAAAAGGTTTTAGAGAAAAAGATGCACATAAGAGTTTGACCCCAAGGCCCTTTCTGGGTGAGAACGGTTCCAGCACCAACCGAGGAGGTGTCAATCTCTAACAGCGACGGTTTCTCAGTGTCAGGCTGGGTGAGAATGGGAGCATAGGCAAAGGCAGACTTCAGCTTGGAGAAAGTTTCTTCAGCTGCCGGAGACCACAGCTTAGAATTGGCGTTCTTCTTGTGGATTAGATTATATGCCCCCTGTAAGTCCAATTTGGTGAAAACCTTGGCACCTCTTAGACGGTCAAAGAGTTACGTAATCAGTGGTAGTGGGTAGCGGTTCTTCACTGTAGCTTTATTAAGACCGCGATAATCAATACATGGGTGGAGAGAGCCGTTTTGTGTAGATTCTCCTTCACATAAGCTGACATAGCCGCGGTTTCAGGCACAGACAGAGGATACACCTGACCCCGTGGCAGAGACGTGCCCAGCATCAGATCTATAGGGTAGTCATAGGGCCAGTGTGGCAGCAGAGTCACCACTTGCTTTTCTGAGAAGACATCTACAAAGTCCATGTATAGAACGGGAAGACCCACCAGAGGCTTGGTGGACTCCGGGAAAGCCATGGTGGATACAGGATGAGGCGCTGTCAGGGTTTGGGGTCACTGAACCCCTTGGACCACCGTGGGAGATGGTACTAGCCAACACCTGGGACCGGAATCTTAGTGGCACCTGTTCTTCACCAGAGCCCACAGCAAAGCGGGATGGTCTTGCTGCGGCAGGGTGCCACCAGGTCGATCCACGGGTGCGACTAGCCCACTGTGGCAGCCAAGGTCGAGGTACAGGCTCGTAGTCAGGAACAGGCTGGTTGTTAGGGCAGGCGGCAAAGATGAAAGGTCACAGTACAGGTCCAAGGTCAGCAACAGGAGATCAAGGCAGAACGCGGCAGGAACAAACGCAGGGAACAGGAACACGCTAGGAAGTTTTCTCTTATCGCAACAAAAGCTCAAAGATCCGGCGGGGAATGATGGGAGCTGCCAGTCTTTATAGAAACCAGAAGTGGCCAGCACCAATCAGCGGTGCATTGGCCCTTTAAATCTCCTAGTGCCAACAATACGACAGTTGAGCACAGGAGCATGGCGTTGCAACCACGGGGGACCCAGTATGGACAGAAGATGTGGACCGGGGTAGCACATAGTCAACGACAGTTTCTCTTTGTGCAATGCCTCAATTTGCCGACACAGGGGCTTGGTGCAGTACTGGACCGGATCACAGAGGATCTTCCCACTGACGAATGAAATGACCAGCGGCTTCTCTAGACACACCACAGCCACCATGCTGGGAGACTATGGCAGCATCCACAAAGTTTCCTGCAGAGCCGGAATCCAAGAAGGATGAAGCTTGAAACTGGCCACTTGTTTCAGAGCTGAGTAGAACTGGGATATTTAGGCGTGAAGAAGCTTTGACACTTCTCCCAAGAACCCTAGGTGCACTCCGTCCCGAACGCTGTGGACGGAGTGGACAAGTCCCGAGGAAGTGCTCCGGGCTGGAACAATAGAGGCAAAGGTTTTCCTGGCGATGTCTGGAGCGTTCTTGGGGAGACAGAAGTGCTTTATCCACCTGAATGGCCTCCTCTGGAGCAGACAAAGAGGACGTCTGTGGTGGCAAGCAGTTCCTCCAAGTGATCTGAGAAGCGGATGTCAATCCAAGTGGCAAGGGAGATGAGACCACTCAGAGAGGACGGCAGGTATCGTGCAGACAGGGCGTCTTTATTCTGTCCTTTTTTAAAGGTGGCGACCAAGGCCGCTTCATTACAGGGTAGCTCAGTAGCTAGGGTGCGGAGCTGAACCCAAGGGTGCAGAGCTAGTCCCCAACAGACAAGACCCCTTGGTGCATCTTCAGCAGTGTGGTTTCAGCAGATGAAGCCTGAGCTGGTTTATCGAAGACAGACTGGAATTCGTTGAGGAATGCGGTGAGATTAACCGTGACAGGATCGTTCCTGTCCCAGAGGGGGTAGCCCACGCCAGGGCTTTCTCGGAAAGAAGGCTGATCACGAAAGCCACCATATCCCATTCTGTGGTGAACTGTGAAAGCATCAGTTTTATATGCAAGGATCACCGGCTAATGAAGGGACGCAGCCTGGGTTTAGCAGTAGACAATGCAGACAATGCAATGGGAGGTACCGCAGGTACTGGACGCTGGTGCAGGGTAGCCATCAATTGCTGCAGGATGGTGGTGAGATGTCTTATTTGCTGGCCTTGCACGGAAATCTGCTGGGACTGCCAGGCCACGATGGTGGGGAGATCAGCCATTTAAGGTAGCGGAACCTCGGTGGGATCCATGGCTGTGTCTTACTGTCAGGATTTTGTGGTAATGGACCCACTGTACCACCTCAAGTAATAAGCCGACACCTGGGAGCGGATATTAATGGTGGTCCCAAAGCTTTCCTAGCTTGGTGTTATCAACACCAAAGATCTAATCAATGTCGGGGCTGGGTGTCAGTCCCCCACTGATCAACTATTGATGGTCTGAAAGAGAGCATTTCAATAATCCTATGGTGGGCTCCGGCCACAACAAAGGCCCTTAAAAGGTCCAACAGAGGAAAAACCCAACTGGTGACACTGTAGTTGATCATAAGGTACAACTATCTATTTTTATTGGATGATTTATGAATAACCTATAATTCCATAAAGCTAATTTTTCCTTTGTTGACTAATACCAACAAAAACAGGGATTCTGAATCTTTCTGCCTGGTGGACCATAGACATATCAATTTTCATAGTCTATATTTATGTTCAGTCCCTACAAAAATGACTCATAGGGTTTTATTGAATTTGTATATAAGGACCTCTCTCACCACCTACACTACTCCGTGACATTATACTGCACTTTCTCCCTGTCTGCTTGTCTCCTACTCACTGAGGTAGGACATATGCTGCATCACATACATATACTGCATCCTTATCTCTATATGCAACGTGTAACATCCCCCACACGCCGATACTAACACTGCCGGGGAAATACTGATTGTTATCTGCCTTCTAAGTAAAACCACTTCCTCCGCTGTACAATACAGTGCAAAATCATTATTCAAGAGGTGGAAAGTATGAATGTCACAAGGTTACAGCTTAATGATTGTTAAAGGGACAAATAAGGGAAATTTGTGTTGCCAAAGTCAAAGACAGAAAGGATTGTTTAAAATTAAAATAAATCACATCAATTCATATGTATAAATCCTATATTCTAATCCAGAGCTGCACTCACTATTCTGCTGCTGGTGCAGTCACTGTGTACATACATGACATTACTTATCCTGTACTGATCCTGAGTTACATCCTGTATTATACCCCAGAGCTGCACTCACTATTCTGCTGCTGGTGCAGTCACTGTGTACATGCATGACATTACTTATCCTGTACTGATCCTGAGTTACATCCAGTATTATACCCCAGAGCTGCACTCACTATTCTGCTGGTGCAGTCACTGTGTACATACATGACATTACTTATCCTGTACTGATCCTGAGTTACATCCTGTATTATACCCCAGAGCTGCACTCACTATTCTGCTGCTGGTGCAGTCACTGTGTACATACATGACATTACTTATCCTGTACTGATCCTGAGTTACATCCTGTATTATACTCCAGAGCTGCACTCACTATTCTGCTGCTGGTGTAGTCACTGTGTACATACATGACATTACTTATCCTGTACTGATCCTGAGTTACATCCTGTAGATCTTTTATTTTATATAAAAGTAAAAAACATAACAATACAAACAAAACATAATATACAATATATACAAAATATATACAATATCTTACCTGCTGGTCCAGCCCCATTCATACCTAGCAAAAACAATAACTTACAATACACCAAAATAAATAAACACCAAATACCACAACCCCCACCCAACCGATTATCATAACCTAAACCAAACCAATAAACAATAAGACAAGCCACACCCACAAATGAACAAAAATGACTATAAATATAGATAAACCCACCCCACACCCTCTAATAACAAACCACCCCACACAGACCACATCCCACACGCGTTTTTTTTTTTTTTTTTAAAATATATAATAACAAATACACACAACACTACACTAAACTAAATCCCTCGCCCCCACCCTCCCCTTCCCCCCAGACACTGGTCTAACGTCCAAAGTTTGCGTTAAGTAGTCCAGACCAGTGTCCAAGATCAGTTCATACATCCCAAAATCCCACCACCATCACCCCCCTCCCAACCTAACACTGTGTCCCAAACCCCACTATATACAATATATACAATATATACAGTATTTACAACACAACATAAAGAAAACAGAATACAAATAAAATCTCAACAACATCAATCAAAACCACATAAAGCCCAGGTTCGGCGCCTGCAAGCCCCACATCACTATAACCTCAGATACAAAACAAAAATCTACAGTGTCAGCATCAGCCCAACACCAGGAGCGGAGATGACAGACTAAGGGACACTAAAGGAGAACCCCCTCCAAAGGAGAGAGGCCCTCCCCGTGCCCAGCCTCTCATACTCCAGAGTACAGTCCTGTATACAGAGGATACAGTATATACAGCCCTGTATACAGAGGGTACAGTATATACAGTCCTGTATACAGAGGATACAGTATATACAGCCCTGTATACAGAGGATACAGTATATAGAGTCCTGTATACAGAGGATACAGTATATACAGTCCTGTATACAGAGGATACAGTATATACAGTCCTGTATACAGAGCATACAGTATATACAGCCCTGTATACAGAGGATACAGTATATACAGCCTATGGACAAAGACTTCTGGGACTGAACTCCGGTATATGGACAAAGACTTCTGGGACTCAGCTCCACTATATGGACAAAGACTTCTGGGATTGTACTCATCTATATGGACAAGGACTTCTGGGACTGAACTCCACTATATGGCCAAGGACTTTTGGGACTGGTTTGTCGTTCAAGCACGATGGAAAGTCATTAAAGATCAATGGGGTATGGGACAAACTTGGCTTATAGGATAAGCTAATATCAGAAGTCCAGAGTATAGAGCTTCCTTTTTTCTGAAATTCCACCAGTTATAACCCCTGTGAAAAAAATGATGACCTACTTACCCTACTCTGGCTTCCGGTTTGCAACAATACTTCTAGTCTTCAGCACCTTCTTCGTCCGCAACCTCTGGGCATCATGGGACTTGTTTCGGGCAAGTGATGTCACTTCCTTTGATGTCACATGTAACCTCCCATCATCCAAGGAGGCCAAAGATTGGCTGGAACAGGTCTAGGGGATCTAGGGCCCCCCCCCCCCAGCAATTACTGGTGCAATACCCGAGGAGTTTTCTAAAACTCCTGGAAAACCCCTTTGAATTGGACAAAAGATAAGAATGGATACATTTGCATGTATTTGCATAATTGATGGAAAACATCACAACAATTTAGAATCCTTAAATAATAAAATAAATAATATTTGAAATAAAAGTATTTCTAATCCATAGGACGAAACCGAAACGCCACCTAGTGATAAAAATTCATCAAAAATGATTCCCATAAAAGACTTTTACTCATATTACACAAGACAAATGCATAATAGATGGGCTGTTTGTTCTTCTCCCATCAATATTCTATATTTCCGCGTCTCTAAGTACATAGTAGATGGTTTTATTATACTGCCCAGATAATCTTGTGTTAATAAACCTTCTATATTCCTACGTCGGAGACGATTATAATACAATAACATCACAAGTAGCCCCAAAATGTAAGCACTTAGCAGCGCCGTGTCACCGTCTCATGATATAGATGCAATCAGTAATACGTTTCTCTATTCGGGGGGGGGGGGGGGGGGAGAACCCGGCGCTGACCTTTTATTTTCATTTTAACCCTCGCTTCCGTGTCACCCGTGGCAAGGCCTAAACTGATTTTAATAGAGTTGATCCTATTATTCATTCCAATTGAGGTGCAGGAGCACTTAGCCAGGACGAATTTGCATTCGGCAAATGAGGATTTGATGAGCAGAAACGATAAGATATATATTATGTAATCGGCGCTATTTTGCAAGCAAATAAACAGCTCTTGGAATTGATAAACTTAAGAATATTTTATCCTCAACTGTTTACACATAAATGATTAAAATGCATTAGCAGTTCTGCGTTACCGAAGGAGCGGCTGGTGGGGCCGGTGGTCGGGGGGGGGGGGGAGTATTGCAGGGAAGGAGTGGAGTTGTGTTGCTTAAATTTGTAATTACGAAATTTACGGCTGGTTCTGTTCCCTCGCTTAATACACGGCAATTCCGGAAGAGGAACATTAATACACAATGGCATGAAAAAAGCCAATTTGAAGACTTTAGTGAAATGAATGTCTTTTAATGCTGCGTGTTTGTCTTATCTGCCTGCCACATTATTGTAATAAGTCCACTCAAGAATCATCTCCCTCCACATACATTTTTTTTTTTCCCTCTCTTCCGCCATTCTCACCCCCTTATTTGCATGCAAGTAAGTTGTCAGCTTAAATCTTTGAAATGCAAAATATATCTCATTTCTATATTTCATCAAGGAGCCTTTCATGTTTAATAAATTACAACTTAGATCCTCCAAGACTTTGTTTTTCATTAACTAAAAGCAAAAAGGATACATTTAAAATCTCAATCACAACCTGAAAGGAGGTTCTCGCCCGGATGATATTTGTCATAGCGGACGGGGGGGGGGGGGGGGGGGGGGGGGGGGGAAAGTTGGGGGGGGGGGGGGGGGGGGGGGGGGGAGGTGGTCGCTGGTAAACCTGCTGCCAAAACTCTTTTGTAGGACAAGGTTAGAACAATGGGAGGTTCGGTGGAAGTCGGGTGGAAAGTTTTGAACTTTTTGGAGCTCGGTTTTTGTCTTGGTCCTTCTCTTGGACTATCCTGCATCTGCACAGAAGTGCGCATTCACTAATCCTTCATCTCCGAGCAGATTCCATTATTAGGCAAGAAACAGATCCGGTCATCCTGGGACTGTATAATTAACTAACTGTAGTACCCAGCATTTCTCGGGATAGTAAAAAACTTGGCTTTGCCAATATAGAGCGGGTTAATCAAAACTATTTTGCATATAAAAATCACAAAGCAAAGACAGGAAATGTTATTATGTAAAAATTAAAAAAATAAAGTAATAGAAGCATTTTACATCATATATTCAACACCACAGATACATAACATAGATTAACTAAATGGTTACCCAAGTAACGTGAAAGACTCTATCTGCAACTCTTTAGTCCAGAGCCTCTTGTTCGCCCATGTTCACACTACCTTCCCCCAGGCTAGTTTCTACTGGCTGCTGCTATGTAGCAATTCAGGTCATTAGAAGGCAGCCCTGCTGTGGTGTGATGTGTATTCTGCCATACGCCCCCCCCTTTCGCCCCAAGTTATTCCAGGAATACTGTATACATCCCCCTCTATGTGTGTAAATCCCATAGGTGCGAATAGCTCCTCCTCTCCTACTGCTCTCTGCCACTGTTTCAGTCCGCACTGTAATTCTAGTACTCTGTATGTGAATTTCCAAGCTTGTAACAAATTATCATTGCTATATTCTCATCCCTGCGAGCAATGCATTCTGTGAGAAAATTCAAGAAGTACTTGCAGATATGAGACTGCAGCTCGGGATGTGACTGGAGTATCAGAGTTCTTATAAGGGCATATTGATACTCCAGTCACACCTCGAGCTAAAGTCATCTGAGATGATATAATAGTAGAAAACGATTGCAGCTCGGGATGTCACTGGAGTATCAGAGTTGATGTAACGGCTTATTGATAATCAGGTCACATCTCAAGCTGCAGTCATCTGAGATGATATAATGGTAGAAAACGATTGCAGCTCTAAATGTGACTGGAATGTATCAGAGATGATATAATGGCAAAGATTAGACTGCAGCTCTGGATGTGACTGGAGTATCAGAGATGATTTAATCCCTCTACAACAATGTGGCAAATCAAAATCATAATAATTCACACATAAGCTGTAAGTCTTATACTAAGATATAATTGACCTGAAGCAGAATTGAAGCCGAGCTCTGATTGGTTTCTAAGTGCCATAACATCCCACAGAGGGGAGATTTATCATTAAGTTTTGGAGGTTAAACTGTTCTAGTTTGGAAACCAATCAGAGCTCAGCTTTAATTTTATAAACCGCTGTGGGAAATTGAAAGATGAGTTCTGCTTTAAGAGGGAGCACATTTTGGAGGGCACGAGGGGAAAATGTCCCTTTAAAACATAATGACATTCAAAGTCTATTGATAGTGGATTCCTTTAGCGAAGCCACACGTACAGCTTTATATATGGTACAATGGAAGTCAATGAAGCCTTGGACACTATTTTATTCCTATTCTGTTGTTATGGACTTTTTTTGGAGGAGTGCATGAAGACTGAGATGTCAGAGCATCTGTTTTGTGTATCTCCGCTGTTTGGTTTTGTTTGTCATTGTGTATTGGCCTCTACTTATATGTGACCAGCAGCGGCCTCCCGGCAGTAAGGTGCTGACATCACTCCCGACTCCTGAGATATTGCAGATGCCTTTCCCATAGCATTTATATTACATTTCGGGACCAGCTCCTACCACTGGCTGATTTATGTAGCTTTTGATCAGGAATAAAATCCCAGAGCAGCAGTGAAGACTGACATGCAATTTCAGACTATTTGCATTGTGTACATGGCCAGCAGGGGCGTAACTAGGAGAGGCAGGGCCAAATAGCAGAATTCTTAATGGCTTCCCCTTCACACTTAAACATATTAATATTGCACTCATATATGCAAACATTTATATTCCTATATACATTAACATACAGTTCTTCACTCATACACACATTTATACACTCACACACACATACGCACACATATAGAGCATGTATACATCTCATAAACAGTGCAATATACATGCGCTGTATACAGACAGACAAACATACAGAACATACACACACATACAGTATAAATACACTCTACCCCATATACACAAACAGCACATATAAATATATGTTATATACATAATATCCCAGAGGGGGCAGGGATGTTACCAGAGGGAGTGGGGATGATACCGGAGGGAGTGGGGATGTTACAGGGCGGCACGGTGGCTGAGTGAGTAGCACATCTGCCTTGCAGCACTGGGGTCCTGGGTTCGAATCCCACCCAGGTCAACATCTGCAAAGAGTTTGTATGTTCTCTCCGTGTTTGCGTGGGTTTCCTCCGGGTACTCCGGTTTCCTCCCACACTTCAAAACATACTGTTAGGTTGTTTAGATTGTGAGCCCCATGGGGACAGGGACCAATTTGACATGCTTGTGCAGCGCTGCGTAATCTGTGTGCGCTATATAAATAAAGAATTATTATTATTATAATTATTATTACCGGAGGGAGTGGGGATGTTACCAGAGGGAGTGGGGATGATACCGGAGGGAGTGGGGATGTTACCAGAGGGAGTGGGGATGTTACCGGAGGGAGTGGGGATGATACCGGAGGGAGTGGGGATGATACCGGAGGGAGTGGGGATGTTACCAGAGGGAGTGGGGATGATACCGGAGGGAGTGGGGATGTTACCGGAGGGAGTGGGGATGTTACTGGAGGGGGCGGGGATTTTACCGGAGGGGGCGGGGATTTTACCGGAGCGGTCGGGGATGTTACCAGAGGGGTCGGGATGTTACCGGAGGGGGTGGGGATGTTACCAGAGGGGGCGGGGATGTTACCGGAGGGGGCGGTGATCTTCCCGGAGGGGGCGGGGATGTTACCAGAGGGGGCAGGGATGATAACGGAGGGGGCGGAGGTTGAGTCGAACCTGAACTTTAATGAAATTAGGGGTAAGGTCTGGGGGACCCAAACTTGCAAAGACTGGTACACACCTGAACTTTGTGGTTCGGCTTCGTTCAACCCTATTCACAGATTATTAGGAGGAATAATAGAGGAACAATATGTAGCTATGAGAAGACTGTTGAGATTAGAAGAGAGTTGATATTAAAGGGGCATGCAAGTATTTACTAGAACAGACAAGTCAGGACCCCTTTAAGGCACTACGCCAGGTGGTCTAGTAGTTCACCGCTCCAGAATTCCAATTTTGTGTTGACTAAAATATCAATTTGACAATTGATTTTCCATTTTTTCTTACATTACATTGCAAATCAGTGTAAAAATAGCTTTGTATACCTAATGAATAGAACACGAGAAAATGCAGTAAAGACCGACACAGAACCGGAGCCGCGTCAAATTATAACAATCTAGATTTATATCTGTTGAGTAACAACCCCTAAGGGCATTGTAATGGCGGCCATTAGTGGTTGTCATCCAGCATCTGCTACCCATGGAGGGGACCGAGATAACTCAGGACTGGCTGGATGAAACCTTCATGTTAAAAAAAAATCTATTTTTTTTTATAAATTTTGGAATTTTCGGTTAATTCTTTGATTGTTGTTGTTTGGTTTTTTTTTACTTTTTGTGGGTAAGCAACAAAAAATCCCTCGGCATTTGTGCTCCTGTGCGCCCGCTATACATTAACAAGTCATTAGTGTTAATGACCGCTTGGCAGATGTAATTGACCGCTTTAATTGTAAACTTTTTTTTTTTTTGTTTAGTTTTTTTTTAGCCCTTGTTTTGGTCATTTTAGTAGTGTATACATTGTTGTTTTGTTTTTTTTTATCCGGCAGAGAAATATCAGAAAGCAGACGGGATTGGGGGTGAGGGGCGGGTAAAAAAAAAAAGAAAGAAATGAATCATTGTATTCTGAGGAACAGTAATCCTTGTTGAGGATTTTGGCTGATTGATATAAATAACATCGTCCCCACCATCTGTCCGAAGAGGGACCTTTCCAGTTAGTGTTAAGCTACAACGGCAGAATAATTAATGAATGGTGTCCTTTGTGCTAGTAATAAAGACAAGACGAATTATGTTATAATCCAACGGCTGCTCATTTGTCACAGCCAAATAAAATGTCAAATAAAAGTGAGGGGGCTACTGTGTTTGTTTAATAGACTACAAGCTACCTGTTTCCACCGCCCGCAGCATCCACCATAATTGCTGGGAAGAGAGAACTCTTGCAGGTCTCTCCAGGATGTGTGGGAGTGGGGGCCAATCAATGGCTGAAATAGCGCCCCCATCTGCAACTAAGTATACATTTATATATAGGTGGAATAGGCAAAGTTATGGTCAACGGCCCCTCTACTGCACAGCTCCACTATGAGTGTTAGGAAGGAATTCTACTACTCCCTATGTTGTTTTAGCTTTATGTTGTATTGGCATCCTGTGGGTGCCAGTACAGTTTAAACAGGACCTGTTTGTCAAGGGTGCTACTGCGACCCATGTCCCAGGTCCAGGCACACCCGTGTACCTCTCCGTGCCCCCTCACCACAGCAGCAGCCCAAATTACCTGTCTACATTCCATTGGCGCTCTCCTCGCTCCAATTATTGGCGCACTGGCCATTTAAATCCCAGAACTGACCGCCCACCTTCCCTGTTAAATTCCCAGCCCGTATCTGTGTCCCCTGCCGGATCTTTGTGCTTCTATGTCATTGAGAAAACTGTGTCCCATATCTCCTGCGTTTAGACTGATTTCCTGTTGTGACCCCCGGTTCTGTTCCTGATATTGCTTCTCCACTATCTGCCTTGACATTCTGCTCCGCCTCTGACGTTGAACCTGTGCTGCCTGTCTCAACCTCTTGCCTGTCCCTGACCACGGTTCTGCCTCACAACTCTGTACCTCGCCTTGGCCACCAAAGCGGACAAGGTCGCGCCTGTGGAGCAACCTGGTGGTACCGCGCAACAGCAAGCTCAACCGGCTTTGCGGCGGGCTTTGGTGAAGTAGACAGAAGTAGAAGACATCAGTAGGAATGAGCAAACCTGAAAGTTCTGTTACTGAATCCAAATCCTCACCCTCTTTGGATTGTTGTTCCCTGTGATGCCATCAGCTAGCACCAATCCTCGGGAAAATGGTGACGCCAGCTTTTGAATGGATAGTGGGCATTTAAGAATTTTACTCCTGCAATCAGTGCCAGCACAAATCTCAGCTGTTAACTGCGGGTGTAGTGAGCCAAAGGCTGAACCAAGACTTCTTGGACCTAAAAATTGCGATTAGGGTGCGGTCATCACACCTGACATAACATTTTGGCAGAGTTTTCTGGAATGGTATTAGTTTTTGGAAGTAAAAATGATGTCCACACAGTAGGGTCATTTTTTGATTGTGTTTATTGATAAGATTACGCATTTCAGAGACGCACCATCTCCTTCAGATCCATAGCGTTGCAGACACTGCCGTTTAGTATGGACCGTTACTCTTTGAAAGGAGCATGGGACGTGGGCTTTTTGATTTATAGCCAGATACATACTCAAAGTATTATTTTTGAAAAATGAAGCTGTTGAATTTACATGATAGTATGATGTGTATTGCGGCCTCCAGGAACCTGTCAGTGACCTGATATGTCAAAGACCTGATGACAGTCTTCTTTGTATTTCTACTCAGTGGGGCACATTTACTAAGGATCCGAATCACGTTTTTCCGCCGGGTTTTCTGGAGTTTAATGTTTTGCGCCGAATTGCCCCAGGTTTTTGGCTCAAGCGATCAGATTGTGTCACATCGGTGCCAGCTTGCATGTGACGAAAAACGGGGGGCGTGGCCGTCGGGAAAACCCGACGGACTTGGAAAAATCGCACTATTTTTTTAAAAAAAGTATCGCTTGACACACACTTACATGCACTCGAAATAGGATGGTGAACTCCAGCGGACCTGGGCGGACCTTGGCGCAAGACCTTAGCGAATCGCCCGAAGACAGAGATAAAATCAGCGCCTCCTCAGTTTCCCACCACGGACTGAGAATGATGCTGACATAGATGTTACAATATGTCTCTCTCTCTCTTGCTCTCTTTCTATAATTTATAACTCCTTCCATAAGATGTTCCGCAGCAACTGTGATTTTTCCATCCCTCATAGCTGCTTATCCGTCTCGCTATAGAACGTGGCAGACCACGTACACTCTCCCCTCCACCCTCCACATTGCCTCATGCTCCTCCTGACATCATAATCCAGGCAAATCATAAATTTCGTCTATACTTAGCCCAGAAATCTATTACTGTACATGTCTGGTTTGGGCAACGCAACAAAACGCAGGCGGTTACTAGGAGCTGCGTAAACATGGCCGGTTCCTCTGGGAGCTACCTATGATAGAGGGCAGGGCTGTACTTCCTCAGAACATGCTCCGGCAGTAAAAAATATTCACAAACCTGGCATTTCTACAGGCATCTGTCGCTTGCTCCAATGCCAGTTCATAGTATACACACAAACATCTGCTTCCTTACACAGAGGGATACAGAACGCCTGACAGGTCTGTGTTAGCAGGATTCACAATGCCAGGGATTTTTTTTTTTATGTACGCAAAAAAAAAAAAAAAATTCTAATGCTTCCCGTCAAGCCATTAGAATTGATACAATCAGCCCAGGCCCCATTAAGTCATCAGTGTCCACCTGTGATAAAGATGGGCCATTTGTTTTCTTAAAGCTCACTTAATGTCGGCTTAACTCAATTTATCAGGAAATGTACAACAATTTCCTCACAGCCTGAAATTTGGTAGTGGTTCAAAGTCAAAAGGCCAGCGCGAGTATAATTCACTGGATACAATAACCAGCCATGGATCCATGTCCACCCTCCACACGGGGTGTTGTGGCAGAACCGCCGGCTGCTCCCGGGAGCTGAGATTGCACATAATTGCATTTATTTCAAGAAAGCAAACATTTGCCTTCTACCTATAATGGATTCTCGTCTTGTTGGAAAATAAGAATGTTTGGTAGGAAGTGAAGCAATTAAACAAATTGACAAGATTCTGCCGGGAGAGTCCCAGGTGCCCAAACCAGATCCTGCTAAACGTAATCCGAAGTAAATATGTCAATAAATAAAATAATATATAAAAAATAAAAATATATGTATACAAAAAAAAAATGTTTATTTTCCCATCTTCAAATATTTTCAATTCAGATAAGATGAGATTGATCAGATTGTAGTTTACATTATTATTTAGTTATTTGATTTGATTATTTCAGTTAATAAAGAGACAGATACTCAGAGAAAGTCTTTAGCAGCACAGAAAAATATACATAGGTCGACGCCTTTTAGGGCCAGGCATCAGGTCCTTCACAAATACATACAGAAAAAAGCAGGATCCTTTTATTTCATAGTGTACAACAGTGACCTATACACTCCGAATGAAATTTTATTTATGATCACAGCGTATCTCCTCCCCCTCCCTGTACAATGACCTCTATATAGATAACACTGACCCATTATTACATCACTACTGATAATAGGCACAAAGTAAAGAAGTTGAAGGAGTGGCACAGTGGTATATTGGATTGAGATCCGTGTGGGTGCACGCTTCAGGGACTTTGGCTCGAAAAGACCCTTACACAAGTAAATCCAACAGCGAGGAAGCAGCACTCCACGTTTCAATAGTGGTATTTATTCACACCAGTGGAAAAAGATACAACGTTTCAGCTATCTCGATGTAGCCATTTTCAAGTATACCAAACAATGTTACAGGGCGGGTTTATATCCCCCGCAGGATGTGACATCATCAGTGACAGACAATATGACCAAACAAATACATTTTAACTCATTGCGGGTGTGCTCATACATCAAATGTGTTCCATGTGTATATACATCCATGTGCATAATTTGCATAATACTATTCAACAAGCTACCCGGCGTACCACCAGTTATTCACAATAAATCACACAGCGCATGTCCGAAGACGTTGCTAGGTAATCCGACTCAAACAAAGGGCCGATCGCATAATAGCACACTAACCTGTACAGTCCCCAGTAGCGACTGATAAACCCACACTCATCGGTAATGACAGACCTTGTGCCGATGTAGGAGGGGATCCTGAGGTGACCAGCTGGGATCATGTGACCGCGTTGCGGGATCTCATACCGCCACGATCAACTCGTCTCACAGCGCTGTCTACTACTCATGAATCCACCATACTCTCGCGAGCAAACATCTGACGGGTCCGAGCTCAACCTAGAGGTGGGTAAGCGCTTTCATCTGGTTGGTGTGCAGGTCAGTGGTGTGCATTGACCATGTCTATTCAATATGTTGTGTTCAGAATTTAAATGAGAAATGTTTAATTACAATAATTCATGCTCTTATGCAGAGAAGGCGCCGCTGGATCGCGAATGGGCCGGGTAAGTAAATCTGCCCCAATATGTTTTTTTTCCAACCCACACTTAAGTTACTCACGGATAAACTACTTTCTAGTGAGCAGACCAGTGAAGGTGGACATCATACCAATGACATTTTCAGATCACTCTCCTATAAAACTGAGGATATCAGTTGAAGGAACGACGGTGCTTGGTAGAACATGGAGATTGAGCTTTATGGTTCTTAAAAATTTTAAGAAAAAGGCTAGGGGTGGATTTAAAATTTTTTTTTTTTTTTTTTTTAAACACAGTAGGGTGCAACTCACCAACTCTTTTGTGGTGTGCCCATAAGGCATTCTTTAGGGGGCACCTGGAAATGTTAAACTCTTATATAAGAAAGGAAGAATCTGATGAACGGGATGCCCTCATAAAACGCATCCACATGTTAGAAAAAGGTCATAAATTAAACCCAAATAAAAAATACCGCAGACATAATCACACATCTACGGCCCAAAAAAATACAGTTGCTATCCCTCCCTCCCATTACGTAAACAAAAATTACATACATTTGAACTAGATGGTAATAGAAATAAACTATTGACAGATAAATTCAAGAAAGAAGCAACAGACACCAAATTAGAGATTATAACATCAGACGGGTCTGTTACCTATGATCCCCCAAAACATTGTAGCCACTTTTCAGAACTTTTACTCAGGCTCATATACAGGCAGTCCCCGGGTTACATACAAGATAGGGTCTGTAGGTTTGTTCTTAAGTTGAGTTTGTATGTAAGTCGGAACTGTATATTTTATCATTGTAACCCCAGCCAGAACTTTTTTAGTCTCTGTGACAATTGGATTTTAAAAATGTTGGGTTGTCATAAAAAGCAGGATTAATAATAAAGCTTCATTACAGACTCCTGTGATAACTGTTACAGCTGATCATTGTAGCCTAGGACTAAAGTGCAGTAAATTACCAACATCCAGAGGTCTGTCTGTAACTAGGGGTCGTATGTTAGTCAGGTGTTCTTAAGTAGGGGACCGCCTGTAAAAGGGATAAGCATAAAGAAGTCGGAATATGCAATTGCTCTCTACGCGGACGATATCGTTCTTACGTGCGAAAACCCGGTTAGTTCGCTGGCGGCTTTTAAAAACGCTCGTTGGAAAATTCTCACAGGTATCTTATTATAAAATGAATGAAAGCAAAAGCAAAGTAATGTTACTAAACGGAAGCCTAGCCAATGAAAGGGAGATCAGAGACAAATTTACACATGTATGGTCGGCCGATGGGTTTCAATATCTTGGCATACAGCTGGGCAGGTACACCTAAAGGCAGCATTACCAAAAATTTAGCTGAACTAAACAAAAAAAAATAAACAATATAGTAAATGATTTGCCAAAATATCACCTGACGTGGCTAAATAAAATAGCAGCAGTTAAAAAAGAAACATAATTCCAATTATTTTTTACTCTTTCAGATGTATCCCATTAACGTTCCCCAAAGTAGAAATTAAAAGGCTGCAAAAATATATTGATAGGTACATCTGGAAAGGGAAGCCCCCACCCCCCGAGACTCCCCAAAGACACACTTTATGCTCCTAGATTTTTAGGGGGAATAGATTACCCAAATTTGGAGCGATATTACGACACCATGGGGGTCATTTACTAAGGGCCCGATTCGCGTTTTCCTGACGTGTTACCCAAATATTTCCGATTTGCGCCGATTGTACCTGAATTGCCCTGGGTTTTTGGCGCACGCGATCGGATTGTGGCGCATCGGCGCCAACATGCGCGCGAGGGAAATCGGGGGAGGGGGGGGCGTGGCCGAACGAAAACCCGACGTATTCGGAAAAACCGCCGCATTTAAAATCTGGAAATGTGTCGCTTGGGACGCGCTTACCTTCACTTGGTCCAGCTCGGTGAATTTCAGGGCATTCGGATGCTTTTCAGCGCAGCAGCGCCACCTGGTGGACGGCGGAGGAACTACCTTCATAAATCCCGTCCGGACCTGAATCCACCGCAGAGAACGCGCCGCTGGATCGCGAATGGGCCGGGTAAGTAAATCTGCCCCATTCTCTTTAGGTTATGTCATAGCCCGCACAGAAATTCTAAAGTAATGGAAAAGTAACTCCATACCTTCCATAGAAGATGTTATCCTAGTGATGAATAAATTGAAAGATTGTGAACTGTTCATGCATAATGGGGATGTAATAGGAAAAAAAAGAAGCCACTAAAATGCTGGGAACTGTGGTCTAGACATCTGTGACGAGCCAGTAATTTTTTTTTTTTTTTTTAATTGTTTTTTTCAAGTTTTAAACACCAGAGAAACACTTATTTTTTTTTTTTTTAATTACTACTATTTTTTTTTTAAATTGCAGTCGAAATGTATTGATCAACTCGCATGAAATATGCCTTTTTTTTTCTATGTGCTTTCTTTTCTTCTTTTTTGTAAATAAAGATAAATAAATAATAATAATAATTAAAAAAAAAATAAGATTACCACAGTCACGGTCCCTGGATCAGTGAGTAAGTGTCCCTGGTTTATCATGATGGATTCTGATGGTAGATTTCCTGTAAAGGCCTAGTGTATTTCACTACTATGTGCCATCCTTGATTTTCAGATAACACAGGACTCCTGATTACTCCAAATCCATCACAGAATGCATTGGGGCTCATTTACTAAGGCTCCGTGGACCGCACAAACGTTGGATATTCCAGCGTTTTCCGATCTGCGCCGCATTGTACCGACGATCCGACGGATGTGGACTGAGCGCGGGATTAAACTTTAAAATTGTGCCGCAAGCCAATGCACTTACATGCACCGGGAAGAAGATGGTGAACTCCAGTGGACCTGAGTGGGGAAGCGACACATGCAGGATATCGGGCGCACGATCTTAGTGACTCCCCGCACAGCGCATTATACACGGACAATGCACTTACATGCACCAGGAAGAAGAAGGTGAACTCCGGGACCTGAGCGGGGAAGCGACACATGCAGGATATCGGACGCAGGATCTTAGTGACTCCCCGCACAGCGCATTACACACGGACAATGCACTTACATGCACCAGGAAGAAGAAGGTGAACTCCGGGACCTGAGCGGGGAAGCGACACATGCAGGATATCAGGCGCAGGATCTTAGTGACTCCCCGCACATCGCATTATACATGGACAATGCACTTACATGCACCAGGAAGAAGAAGGTGAACTCCGGGGACCTGAGCGGGGAAGCGACACATGCAGGATATCGGGTGCAGGATCTTAGTGACTCCCCGCACAGTGCATTATACACGGACAATGCACTTACATGCACCAGGAAGAAGAAGGAGAACTCCGGGGACCTGAGCGGGGAAGCGACACATGCAGGATATCGGGTGTAGGATCTTAGTGACTCCCCGCACAGCGCATTATACACGGACAATGCACTTACATGCACCAGGAAGAAGAAGGTGAACTCCAGTGGACCTGAGCGGGGAAGCGACACATGCAGGATATCGGGCGCACGATCTTGGTGAATCTCGGCACAATGCATGATTGTCAGACATTGCGGATTGGGGATCGCGACAGGACCGGGTAAGTAAATATGCCCCATTATGTTCTTCTTCAGTTGTGAAAAAATGGACTCTTTTCTGGAGTCTGTTCTCTTGGTTTGCAGTTACAACTATTGGATAAATATATTAGTTATTTTGTGAACATTCTGCAATAGTTATCATTCCGGTCGGGATTGTGGTTAATTAGGACCATAGCCCCAAAGTTAGGCAATTAGGGGGTGATAGATTTTCTGTGCAATCTAGGGCTTTTGTGGGGATTTTGGACCTTAGTGTCTACAAGACCCTAGCCCCCACTGACAATATCTATCACTTACCTACCTTTTTTTTGATAACACTGACCCATCATTACATCACTACTGACAATAGATGATGTCACAGCTTATCTCCTCCTCCTCCCTTTACAATGCCCTCTATATAGATAACACTGACCCATCATTACATCACTACTGACAATAGATGATGTCACAGCTTATCCCCTCCCCCTCCCTGTACAATGACCTCTATATAGATAACACTGACCCATCATTACATCACTACTGGCAATAGATGATGTCACAGCTTATCTCCTGCTATTATCTTCGCAGTTTGTGTCTAGAAGACTCAAGAAGAGAAATAAAATGAACCCTCTGTGTATATGAGGTGCAGTAATATAATATTCAGCATGAAGCCTAAATCTGTATAATAATGGAAGAATTGGAATCTTCTCTATAGAAGGCTGCGCTCGGTTGTTGTGGCTTTTATAGCTTTGTGCTCAGTGCAGAAGTTATGGGGCTGCGCTTTATTGTTACAATCTTCAGATTTTTATGTTGTTCTTTCTTTCTGTAGATATTTGCCGTTGCCTTCGGATACACTTGACCCTTTGACCCGGGTCCACATTAACGTCTGTTACTAACGTGTTTCGGGAGAGATTTTTGCAGCGTCTCGCGCCGAGTGTTTCCTGCAGATATCGGACAAGTTTCCTGCCGTACAAATATTTTATCTATTAAGGAAAAAAACTTGTAATATTCTGAATGGAGAAATGTGGAACTGGGAAAATGGAGAGCATTGTTATAAATGGCGAAAATTCTGTTCATTGATATTTAATTAGCCCCCAAATTTTTGCATATATCAAGACGTGACTTATCAATGCAGAGTTTACCTGCCGGGAGTATTTAGCTTTTGCAGGACCACACTGCGCCCTCTATCATTTCACAGGAATATATAGTGTAATGTCCCCCAGATATCAACTACATCCCACACTATGCTCCTAAATATTATATATATATATATATATATACCAACTACATCCCACACTATGCTCCTAAATAATATATACCACTTATAACTCACCACACATTGTCTCCCGCATATATCTAGAGATGAGCGAGTATACTCGTCCGAGTATACTGCTCGGTCGAGTATTAGCATACTCGGACCGGCTCGTTACTCGGACGAGTATCTCGCCGGCTCGAGATCGAGCAGTAAATTAATAAAATAAATTGAATAAAAAGTATTTTTATTGTAAAAAAAAAATATTACACATGTTTGCAGATGTTTTACTTGTAAGAACACATTGAAATAACACTATTCTTCACTTTGCAGGTGTTCGCGCGTGTCTCCCGCTAAGTTAGGAGATGTTCGGAACAAGGTGCAGTCACTGTGTACATACATGACATTACTTATCCTGTACTGATCCTGAGTAACATCCTGTATTATACCCCAGAGCTGCACTCACTATTCTGCTGCTGGTGCAGTCACTGTGTACATACATGACATTACTTATCCTGTACTGATCCTGAGTTACATCCTGTATTATACTCCAGAGCTGCACTCACTATTCTGCTGCTGGTGCAGTCACTGTGTACATACATGACATTACTTATCCTGTACTCATCCTGAGTTAGGGGGACACACTGCCCCCTGGTGGTGTGGTGATGTGGGGAGTGATGGTATATGACGTGTGTGTGTGGGGGAGGAGGAATTTATTAACTACTTTGTAGCTGAAAAACTAAAGACTTTTCCCTGTTTCTCTTGCCCCTTATTTGTGTTACTCCACAATATTAGTGGATTTCTGTGTGAACCTGACACGTTTCTGGTGCATTTAGTTTTCTGACTAGTTTTATGTCACACAATTAGAGCTGATGGGGAGATCTTCTTCACCTCATGAACTTGGAGACTGTTCTAAACTGCCTCCTGCCCCCTGCCCTCCTGCCCCCCTGAATTCTGCCCCTTTCCTCCCTGACCCCCTTTGCCCCCCTGCCCTCCTGCCTCCCTGCCCTCCTTTGCCCCCCTGCCTCCTGCCCCCCGCCTCCTGCCCCCCCTGCCTCCTTCCCCCCTGCCTCTTGCCCCCTGCCCTCCTGCCTCCTATCCCCCTGCCTCCTCCCCTCCTGCCCCCCTGACTCCTGCCCCCCTGCCTCCCTTGTCTCCTGCCCCCTGCCCCCCCTGCGGCACAGCTGATCAGCGCCCGGCATTGTTCCTGTATCTGGATCGGCTGTCACTCTCCTGGAGCTTCTAACACGTACACACAATCATTCACCGGTTATCGTACAGAACTACGTGCGCACGCAGTGACATCACACTCCTCTCCTGGCGTCTGGGCGAGTTGATAGTGATTGATGGGAGATTCACGAAAAAAAAACAAATCTGTAAAACCACAGCTTCAATCCTGAAATAGACTGGGAGTGGTGCATTGTGGGAAGGCAATTAGGAATCTGTCTACACACCGCAACGGCTAATTGGTTCACCGGCTGCGAATCCATCAGCTCAGAGTATCCCGCCATGACACGGTCTAATCCGTTATACAGGCGATGGAAATCGCGTCAGTAGCGCCACTCGGGATAGTGAGGTAAAAATGTCATGATGACATCATCCAGGAAGGTCATGTGACTAAACGATGGAAGATGACATATTATTATAATTGCAGTGTGTACAGGTGCCAAATACCAGGGATAAGCCCATGACAGCCAATATGGCCGCCACCATGGCCGCCTGAGGAGGAAGCAACAAGCCAACCATAACAATGTCAGCAAGGGGACACCGCAAGCAGGATCTGCGATGGCGGCCATATTGGAAACTGCGCTAAATTACAACCTCTATAAGTTTTTAGGACTTAATAGTAGAAGGTGTGATGTAATAATCTGCGGCTGTCAGCAGCAGCACAGGAGTAGTCACACCGCGTCTATCCCACACCGGATTACAGGATATTTACTCATATAGTCAAGAGCCGGGGATTACAGGCGAGAGTGGGCTCCGGACTGAGAGATTAGGGAAGAACAGTGACCAGGACATGGAAGGTGAGGACCATAGACTCATCCCCGCAACACTGACCTTTACACCGGATTAGACGCGTATTAACTGCGAATGTCATCAGCCACCACATATTCCTACAAATAATATCTACTACAATCCATCCAACATCCTGTATTATACCCCAGAGCTGCACTCACTATTCTGCTGCTGGTGCAGTCACTGTGTACATACATGACATTACTTATCCTGTACTGATCCTGAGTTACATCCTGTAATATACCCCAGAGCTGCACTCACTATTCTGCTGCTGGTGCAGTCACTGTGTACATACATGACATTACTTATCCTGTACTGATCCTGAGTTACATCCCTGTATTATGACCCAGAGCTGCACTCACTATTCTGCTGCTGGTGCGTCACTGTGTACATACATGAAATTACTTATCCTGTACTGATCCTGAGTTACATCCTGTTATATCATCCAGAGCTGCACTCACATTCTTCCTCTGCTGGTGCATCCCCTGTGTACATAACATGACATTACTTATCCTGTACTGATCCTGAGTTTACTCCTGTATTATACCCCCAGAGCTGCACTCACTATTCTGCTGCTGGTGCAGTCACTGTGTACATACTGACATTACTTATCTGTACTGATCCTGTTACATCCTGTATTTACCCCAGACTGCGCACTATCGATTCTGCTGCTGGTGAGTCACTGTTACATACATGACATTACTTTATCCTGTACTGATCCTGAGTTACATCCTGTATTATACCCCAGAGCTGCCTCACTATTCTGCTGCTTGTGCAGTCACTGTGTACATACATACATGACTTCTTAGCCTGTACTGATCCTGAGTTACATCCTGTTTATACCCCAGAGCTGCACTCAATTCTGCTGCTGGTGCAGTCACTGTGCACCTACATGCATTACTTATCCTGTTACTGATCCTGAAGTTACTCCTGTTATACCCCAGACTGCACTCACTTTCGCTCTGGTGCAGTCACTGTGTACATACATGACATTACTTATCCTGTCCTGTACTGATCCTGAGTAACATCCTGTATTATACTCCAGAGCTGCACTCACTATTCTGCTGCTGGTGCAGTCACTGTGTACATACATGACATTACTTATCCTATATATAGAAAGTCACTGGATTCCAGTCTGATACATTGTAGCAGCAGAGCTGCACTCACTATTCTGCTGCTGGTGCAGTCACTGTGTACATACATGACATTACTTATCCTTTACTGATCCTGAGTTACATCTTGTAGATCGTTTATTTTATATAAAAATGAAAAACATAACAATAATAAACATAAATGAAGCCATAACTTCTGGCAAAATAAAAAGAAAAGAACATTAATTTAGAGTAAACAAGACCTACAAAACTTCCCGTGGCCCAGCCACACAGACACCACACACTCAGCACGAAAATAGACAAAAGCTTCACCCAGTCCTACCACCTGAATTTTTTATTTTTTCCCTTCTTCAATAAATAAATAAGTAAAAAATACACAGCAAAAATATATATAAACAGAAGAAAAAAACAAAACATTTGTCACAGTCTATGGGAATAGTCCCTTGGGACTAAAGTCAGTGGACTCCCTGGACCACCTCAGGGGATAACGATGCCAGCCGCAACCCGGGAGCGGAGTCTAAGTGGACTCCTGGTCCCCGCCAGAGCCCCCCGCAAAGCGGGATGGTCTTGCTGCAGCGGGGAACCACCAGGTCACTCCACGGTTGCGACTAGGCCCGCGGTGGCAGCCAAGGTAGAGACCATGAGAAGGCAGGACCACGGGATGGCAGGACCATGGGATGGCAGGACCACGGGATGGCAGGACCATGGGATCACAGGACCGCCACAGGAACACGGGACTGCCACAGGAACGCCCGGGAACCCCACAGGAGCGCGTGGCCTAGTCAGGAGGCGTACGTGCGGCCTGGACGGGAACAGGATGGAGCCATCAGGAGCTGGGAGAGGTAAGTACTGACCTGGGCAAGCGAGGGTAGCGGGAGCAGACAGCATGGGATGGATCGCGGGTCCCCCGTGACAGTACCCCCCCCTTAGGGCCCCTCTTCTCTTCTTCTTCAGCCTCTTCTTCTTCCTCTGCCTCCTCCAATTTTTCTTGGTGACAGAACACCCGAGGAGGAGAGCATGAACAGTAAAGACAGAACCAACCTTGTGGTGCTTGGAGCTGACATGGACCAAGCCAAGGGTATCTTGAGAACGTCTTATGGCCGGAGCCTGGAGTGGCACTTGGAATGTTGGTGGCCGGAGCGACTCTTGTGAAGCTGCAGGCTGGAGTGACTCTTGGGAAGCCGCAGGCTGGAGCGATTCTTGGGAAGCCACAGGCTGGAGCGACTCTTAGGTCACTGGAGTGGCCTCAAGGTAGGCTGGTGGAGACTCTGGAGCGGCCTCTGGAAAATCTGGCACCACTGGAGCTTCACTGGCAAGCTGCGAAGGCTGGGGCGCCACTGGAGCAGCACTGGCAAGCTGCGGAGTCACTGGAGCAGCTCTGGATAGCTGCAGAGTCACAGGAGCAGCTCTGGGAAGCTGTGGAGTCACTGGAGCAGCTCTGGATAGCTGCGGAGTCACTGGATCAGCTCTGGGAAGCTGCGGTGTCACTGGAGCAGCTCTGGGAAGCTGTGGAGTCTCTGGAGTAGCTCTGGAAAGCTGCGGAGACTGAGGCATCACTGGAACAGCTCTGGAAGGCTGCGGAGGCTGAGGGGGTGCTGGAACAGCTCTGGAGGCTGTGGAGGCTGAGGCGCCGTTGGAGCAGCTCTGTGAGGCTGTGGAAGCTGAGGCACCGCTGGAGCAGCTCTGGGAAGCTGCGGAGGCTGAGGCGCCGCTAGAGCAGCTCTGGGAGGCTGAGGCGCTGCTGGAGCAGCTCTGGAAGGCTTCAGAGGCTGAGGCGCCACTGGAGCATCTCTGGGAGGCTGCAGAGCCTGAGGCTAAACTGGAGCAGCTCCAGGAAGCAGCGGAGGCTCTGGAGCAGCTCTGGGAAGCTGTAGAGCCTCTGAAGCAGCTCTGGGAAGCTGCGGAGGCTGAGGTGCCGCTAGAGCAGCTCTGGGAAGCTGGGGAGGCTGAGGTGCCGCTGGAGCAGCTCTGGGAGGCTGCTGAGGCTGTGGGGACACCGGGACCAAGTAGGACAGGCGAGGTTGCTGAACTTGAGGTGATTCAAACCTGGACTGGATTTTTGCCAGGAACCTGGTATGGGAAACCATGTCCAGGTCAACATTATCCCATAGAGAAGTAGCCCAGGCCAGGGCCTCTCCAGAGAGCAAACAGTAGACGAACGCCACCTTAGAGCGTTCGGTGGGGAACTGGGAGGACATCAGTTTAAGGTGCTGCGAGCACTGGGAAACGAATCTCCTGCACAATTTGGGGTTGCCATCAAATTTGTCAGGCAAAAAATTTTCAGGTCCAGTCTCTACTGCCTGAAAACATCGCAGGGTGACTGAAGCAACAGGAGGTAGAGTCACAGGAGCCTGCTGCTGGGAGGCAATCATCCAATGAAGGGTGGCAGCGAGTTTGTCCATTAGTTCTTTTTGGGTAGCAATCTCTTGAGACTGCTGGGCAGTACGGCTGGGAAGGTCACTCAGTAGCTGGCGTGGGTCATTAGCACAGTCCAGGGCTTTATCAGGATACCAGATCTTGGCGGAGTCCATGGCCGGATCTTACTGTCACAGTCTATGGGAATAGTCCCTTGGGACTAAAGTCAGTGGACTCCCTGGACCACCGTGGGGGATAATGATGCTAGGCACAACCCGGGAGCGGAGTCTAAGACGACTCCTGGTCTTCGCCAGAGCCCGCCGCAAAGTGGGATGGTCTTGCTGAGGCGGGGAGCCACCAGGTCGCTCCACGGGTGCAACTAGGCCCGCGGTGGCAGCCGAGGTAGGGACCACGGAAAGGCATGACCACGGGAAGGCAGGAGAATGGGAAGTCCACTGGGATACCGGACCGCCACAGGATTACAGGACCACCATAGGATTACGGGACCGTCACAGGATTACAGGACCACCACAGGAACACGGCAACACCACAGGAACATGGGAACACCACAGGAACACGGAATCACAGAGACGTCTGGAAATGCTAAGGAGGCTTTCTCTTCAGCAGAGTGACCCGAAGATCTGGCAGGGGAGGTTGGGAGTCGCCTGGCTATATAGCTGAGCCGGTAAGGCCAGCGCCAAAAAGGAGGTGCGCGCTCCCGCTGCTAGTCAGGAGGCGGTCGTGCGGCTTGGACAGGACCGTGATGGAGCCATCAGGAGCTGGGAGAGGTAAGTGCTGACCTGGGAAAGCGGGGGCAGCGGGAGCAGACAGCGGAGCACGGGTGCACCCGTGATCCGCAACGTGGATCGCGGGGGCACCCGTGCCATGACTCCAGACCGAGGTCGTGCAGCGCACGGGTGTTCCTTCGATCCGAGACATGGATCGCGGGGTCACCCGTGACAACATTAAATATAACTAAATCCCACGCCCATCACCCTCCCACCCAGACACTGGGCTAACGTCCAAAGTTTGCGCTATATAGTCAAGACCAGTGCCCAGGATTATAGTGTCCAAATCTCGTCCGCCCCTCTCCTAACCTAAAACCCTAACACAAACACCCCAAAACCAACCAACCTATATACACAAGAAATATAACTACATATAACTAAAAACACAGTACACAAGATACACACACATTAAACATATCAACATATAACAAATCAAAACCACATGAAGCCCAGGTTCGGCGCCTGCAAGCCCTATATCACTACATGCCCAGAACACAAAACAAAAATCTACTGTGCAGCATCAGCCCAACACCAGGAAAGGAGATGACAGACTAAGGGACACTAAAGGAGAACCCCCTCCAAAGGAGAGAGGCCCTCCCCGTGTCCAGCCTCTCATACTCCAGAGAGCGCACCTTCACCAGGTCACTCAGAATGTTCCTAACCACCTCATCCACCGGGAGGATTTTACGCAGCGTCGACACTAAGCGCTATGTGTTCCACATGTGGTACCTGACCACTAGACTAGCTAGAAATAACGTGCAGTGGGCAATCACTTGCCCACCTGTCTCCTATTCCTGGAAGAAAGGCCGAAACCATCCCCTTCAGGAGTATACCCATAGCTCCCTACCGTCCCGATTTTGACGGGACTTTCCCGTTTTTCTTACCTCTGCCCCGCGTCACGGGCAGCTATGAGATTGTCACGGATTTTCCCCCCAGGTCCCGCTGTGTCCCGGCGCTGTGTCCCCATAGTAAATACTTTGAAAGCCTGAATTCACAGTACAGATTGGCTTCTACAGACATCGGGAGGGAATCCTTTTCAGAGTTCGGGCTTAGCGGAGAGCAGGGACCACGTCATCAGCTTCAGATCTGTCCATATATGGTCACTGCATCTCCTAGGGTTCCCCAGAGCAGACATCGGGAGGGAATCCTTTTCAGAGAAGTGTCAGCTTAGCTGAGAGAGCAGGGACCACGTCATCAGGTCAGATCAGCATCTATCCATATATGGTCACTGCATCTCCTAGGGTTCCCCAGAGCAGACATCGGGAGGGAATCCTTTTCAGAGAAGTGTCGGGCTTAGCGGAGAGCAGGGACCACGTCATCAGCTCAGATCAGCATCTGTCCATATATGGTCACTGCATCTCCTAGGGTTCCCCAGAGCAAACATCGGGCAGGGAATCCTTTTCAGAGAAGTGTCGGCTTAGCGGAGAGCAGGGACCACGTCATCAGCTCAGATCACCATCTGTCCATATATGGTCTCCAGGGCTTCCCCAGACACAGGCTCTTTATTTAATTAAATTACATAAAGTTTTGCCCAGGCTGAGATTCAAACCTGGGATCCTCTGCACTGCAGACAGAAGCTTAACTAACTGAGCTATAAGCCCAGAGATACAGAGCTGAGGATTTCCGGTAACTAAGAAGTGTTATCTGCCAGTGTTACACTGTGATACAGACTAATGCACTGATATATAGAGAGGGATCTTCTCAGAGGTTATTATTGTAATTATTGAGACTATTATTATTATTATTATTATTATAAATTTTATTATTAAAAGAGTCTTACGAAAATCTCCTGGCCCAGCCACACACACACCACACAATCAGCATTATAAAACAAAACCTTCACCCAATCCCACCACCTAATATTTTTTTTTTTTTAACATAAATTTTTATAATTTTTTATTTATTTTTTTTTCCCATAAATAACTAAAGAATGCACAGCAAAAAAAAGACAAACAGGAAATAAAAACATTAAATATTAAATATAACTAACTAAATCCCACGCCCATCACCCTCCCACCCAGACACTGGTCTAACGTCCAAAGTTCGCGCTATATAGTCCAGACCAGTGCCCAGGATCATAAAGTCCAAGTCCCGTCCACCCCCCTCCCAACCTAACACCCTAACACCAACACCCCAAAACCAACCACCTATATACACTTTAACTATAACTACATAAATACACACTGTACACAAAATACAAACACATTAAACATATCAACATATAACAAACCAACCACATAAAGCCCAGGTTCGGCGCCTGCAAGCCCTACATCTCTATAACCTCAGATACAAAACAAAAATCTACAGTGTCAGCTTCAGCCCAACACCAGGAGCGGAGATGACAGACTAAGGGACACTAAAGGAGAACCCCCTCCAAAGGAGAGAGGCCCTCCCCGTGCCCAGGCCCTCCCCGTGCCCAGCACCTTCACCAGGTCACCCAGAATGTTCCTAACCACCTCATCCACCGGGAGGATTTTACGCTGCGTCGATACTAAACACTGTGCGTTCCACGTGTGGTACCTGACCACTACACTAACTAGAAATAACGTGCAGCGGTCCCGGCCACCCAGGCCTCTGAATGCTCCATAGGCCCACTCCGCATAGGAGAGACTGGCCAACCCGGGCCAATGGATGGAAGCGCCCACCCGGTTGTACACCTCTGTGTTAAAGGGGCACTGAAGCAGGAAGTGGTCCATGCTCTCCAGCAGGCCACCGCACTCCTCCCGGGGACAACCCCTTTCCTCAGAGCTCCTACACTTCAGATTGTCCCTCACACACAGCTTTCCATGGAAGCAGCGCCAAGTCACGTCCCAAAACTTCAAGGGGATCCTGATGGAATTCAATAAACTCAAACCCACCCCCAGATCCCGACTTGGGCAATCCCTGAGGGCCAGAGGCTTCTGGAAATGGGTCAGCAGAACCCTTTTGTCAAGGATTTTCCTCGACATGGTCCTGATCTCCCACATTCCCAGACCCCACCGGCGAATCACCTTCAGAACCGGGGTAGCGTAAGCCGGAAGATGCCCATGTGGTGTGCGGAGATCCTTCACTCGCCCTCCTGTCTCCCATTCCTGGAAGAAAGGCCGAAACCATCCCCTGCAGGAGTATACCCACGGAGGAGCCCTCTCTTTCCAGAGGTTTGCTACATTGATCTTAAGAAAGGTATTCACTAGGAACACCACAGGGTTGACCATACACAACCCTCCATGTCTCCTCGTGCTGTAAGTAACCTCCCTCTTGATTAGGTTCAGCCTATTCCCCCATAACAGCTGGAAGAACAGACTGTAAACCCGAGTCCAGAGGGGTTCTGGCAACATGCACACACTGCCCAGATATATCTGCAATGGGAGCAGGTAAGTTTTAATTAAGTTCACCCTTTCCCTGAGGGTCAAAGACCAACCCTTCCACTGGTCCACCCTCTGAGCGGCAATCTTAAGCCTGCCATCCCAGTTTTGCATGGGGTAATCCCCCTGGCCAAATTCGATGCCGAGAACTTTGGCAGAGTCTTGGGGCCCTGGAAGAGTGTCCGGGAGATCAAAGCCTGGATCCCCCTCTCCCAGCCGGAGACTCTCACACTTATCCCGGTTGATCTTGGACCCAGAAGCCTCTGAGTAGCGGTCAACCTCTGACATCACCCATTGCGCCTCCCCTCTCGAGGACACAAAAACGGTGACATCATCGGCATACGCTACCACCCTTAGAGTGGCTTCCGGTGCCGCCTGGTCCATCCCGACTCCCACCAACGGCCCACGATCAACCCTCCTAAGGAATGGGTCAATCGCGAACACGTATAAAAGTGGGCTCAGAGGACAACCCTGGCGAACACCAGACCCGACCTCAAAAGAGCGGCCAATCCAACCATTCACAAGCGGGAAACTCTCTGCCACTGCATACAAAACCTTTAGCCAATTGACAAACTCCCCCGGCAGGCCATACCTCAGAAGGACAGACCAGAGGTACTCGTGGTCAACCCGATCAAACGCTTTTGCCTGATCCAAGGACAGCAAGTACCCCTTCCAGTTACCAGCCCTGCCCTGCTCCACTGCCTCCCGAACACAAAGCACAGCACTAAATGTACTGCGGCCTGGAACAGAGCAGTGCTGGGTCCCCGAAAGGAGCCGGGGCGCAAACTGCACCAGCCGATTAAACAGCACCTTTGCCAAAACCTTTCTGTCCGTATTGAGAAGCGCTATGGGACGCCAGTTCTCAATACGAGATCGGTCCTTACCCTTTGACAGAATGATCAGGGCAGACCTCCTCATTGACTTCGGCAGAGCGCCCGAGGAAAGACACTCATTGAATACCTCAGTCAAGAGGGGAACCAAGGCGTCCTTAAAGGTCTTATAAAACTCAGATGTTAAGCCATCCGGACCCGGCGATTTCTTGAGGGCGAGCCCTTCAATCGCCCGGCTGACTTCCTCTTCACTGATCATCTCTGTCAAAACATCAAGAGAGGGGTCTACTCCTGGCTCAGGGACAGTTTCAGCCAGGAAAGCCGACATCACATCCCGATCTAGATCCTTCCTGCCCAAGAGGTGCGAGTAGAAGGATCTGACGACCTCCAGAATCCCTGATCTGGACCTTTTCAGGGATCCCGTACTGTCAACCAGTCCTGTGACAACTTTACTACTCGATACTAAACACCGTGCGTTCCACGTGTGGTACCTGACCACTAGACTGACTAGGAATAACGTGCAGCGGTCCCGGCCACCCAGGCCTCTGAATGCTCCATAGGCCCACTCCGCATAGGAGAGACCGGCCAACCCGGGCCAATGGATGGAAGCGCCCACCCGGTTGTACACCTCTGTGTTAAAGGGGCACTGAAGCAGGAAGTGGTCCATGCTCTCCAGCAGACCAGCGCACTCCTCCCGGGGACAACCCCTTTCCTCAGAGCTCCTACAGTTCAGATTGTCCCTCACACACAGCTTTCCATGGAAGCAGCGCCAAGTCAAGTCCCAAAACTTCAAGGGGATCCTGATGGAATTCAAAAGACCTAAACCCACCCCCAGATCCCGACTTGGGCAATCCCTGAGGGCCAGAGGCTTCTGGAAATGGGTCAACAGAACCCTTTTGTCAAGGAGTTTCCTCGACATGGTCCTGATCTCCCACATTCCCAGACCCCACCGGCGAATCACCTTCAGAACCGGGGTAGCGTAAGCCGGAAGATGCCCATGCGGTGTACGGAGATCCTTCACTTGTCCTCCTGTCTCCCATTCCTGGAAGAAAGGCCGAAACCATCCCCTGCAGGAGTATACCCACGGAGGAGCCCTCTCTTTCCAGAGGTTTGCTACATTGATCTTAAGAAAGGTATTCACTAGGAACACCACAGGGTTGACCATACACAACCCTCCTTGTCTCCTCGTGCGGTAAGTAACCTCCCTCTTGATAAAGTTCAGCCTATTCCCCCATAACAGCTGGAAGAACAGACTGTACACCCGAGTCCAGAGGGGTTCTGGCAACATGCACACACTGCCCAGATATATCAGCAATGGGAGCAGGTAAGTTTTAATCAAGTTCACTCTTTCCCTGAGGGTCAAAGACCAACCCTTCCACTGGTCCACCTTCTGAGCGGCAATCTTAAGCCTGCCGTCCCAGTTTTGCATGGGGTAATCCCCCTGGCCAAATTCGATGCCGAGAACTTTGGCAGAGTCTTGGGGCCCTGGAAGAGTGTCCGGGAGATCAAAGCCTGGATCCCCCTCTCCCAGCCAGAGACTCTCACACTTATCCCGGTTGATCTTGGACCCAGAAGCCTCTGAGTAGCGGTCAACCTCTGACATCACCCATTGCGCCTCCCCTCTCGAGGACACAAAAACGGTGACATCATCGGCATAAGCTACCACTCTAAGAGTGGCTTCCGGTGCTGCCCGATCCATCCCGACTCCCACCAACGGCCCACGATCAACCCTCCTAAGGAATGGGTCAATCGCGAACACGTATAAAAGTGGGCTCAGAGGACAACCCTGGCGAACACCAGACCCGACCTCAAAAGAGCGGCCAATCCAACCATTCACAAGCGGGAAACTCTCTGCCCCTGCATACAAAACCTTTAGCCAATTGACAAACTCCCCCGGCAGGCCATACCTCAGAAGGACAGACCAGAGGTACTCGTGGTTAACCCGATCAAACGCTTTTGCCTGATCCAAGGACAGCAAGTACCCCTTCCAGTTACCAGCCCTGCCCTGCTCCACTGCCTCCCGAACACAAAGCACAGCACTAAATGTACTGCGGCCTGGAACAGAGCAGTGCTGGGTCCCCGAAAGGAGCCGGGGCGCAAACTGCACCAGCCGATTAAACAGCACCTTTGCCAAAACCTTTCTGTCCGTATTGAGAAGCGCTATGGGACGCCAGTTCTCAATACGAGATCGGTCCTTACCCTTTGACAGAATGATCAGGGCAGACCTCCTCATTGACTTCGGCAGAGCGCCCGAGGAAAGACACTCATTGAATACCTCAGTCAAGAGGGGAACCAAGGCGTCCTTAAAGGTCTTATAGAACTCAGATGTTAAGCCATCTGGACCTGGCGATTTCTTGAGGGCGAGCCCTTCAATCGCCCGGCTGACTTCCTCTTCACTGATCATCTCTGTCAAAACATCAAGAGAGGGGTCTACTCCTGGCTCAGGGACAGTTTCAGCCAGAAAAGCCGATATCACATCCCGATCTAGATCCTTCCTGCCCAAGAGGTGCGAGTAGAAGGATCTGACGACCTCCAGAATCCCTGATCTGGACCTTTTCAGGGATCCCGTACTGTCAACCAGTCCTGTGACAACTTTACTACTCACTGACATCTTGCAGTTCCTGTAAGGGTCGGGCGAGCGGTACTTCCCGTAATCCCTCTCAAAAACCAAAGATGCGTGTCTATCGTACTGACACCTCTTCAGCAAGGATTTCACTCTGGAGATGTCCTCACGACTACCTCCAGTCGAGACGAGATGCTCGAGTTTCCTCCTCAGGCCCTGATACAGGCGGTACCTGTCCAGGCTCCTGAGGCTCGAGAGCTGGCGGAAGAATCTCGCCACCCTTTTCTTGAGCATCTCCCACCACTCTGACTTACTGCTACAAAGGCCCAGCAATGGTACCTGGCTCTGAAGAAAGTCCTCAAAGGATTGTCTTATCTCTGCTTCTTCCAGGAGAGACGAATTGAGCTTCCAATAGCCTCTTCCCATCCGGGGGGTCTCTGTAACATTCAGAGAAAACAAAATTAGACAGTGGTCGGAGAACTCCACCTCAACAACGGACACTGCTGAAGAAATGGCTTCCTCCTTTAAATAAAACCTGTCTATTCTAGACCTGCAGCTACCCCTATAATAGGTGAACCCCGCGTGGCCTGGGGTGTGCCGGATGTGGACATCCACCAGGCGAGCCTCACTCCAGAGTTGCACTCACTATTCTGCTGCTGGTGCAGTCACTGTGTACATTCTATGTATTATAGTATCAGACCTCTCTTGATATTCAGAGAGAAGCATGGCTGTGCATTTGACCAAGACAGTTACGCCTCCTTAACCTCTTAACGCTCAGCGTCCGGTATATCGGACGCTGAGCGCAGTGACTTAGCGCTCAGCGTCCGATATATCGGACGCTGAGCTGATGCCGGTTCGGCTCAAGATCTGAGCTGAACCGGCATCAGGAAACACGGGGTGCCGGCTGTGACTGATAGCCGGCACCCCAGTGTAACACCCGCGATCTAACATGCAGCTGGGGGTTCTTTCCCCCACGATCGCCCCTCCCGAACCGTTTTCGGGGGGCGCCGATCGTTGCTATAGTAACTCTGGGGTCCGATCTGGACCCCAGAGTTACTTGCAAGAACTCCCAGTAAGATGGCGTCTGTGATGTCATCTTACTGGCACAGTGCCAGCCTATGCAAGTGTATAGGCTGACACTGATAATACTCTGCAATACATCAGTATTGCAGAATATTATCATGAACAAGCAATCAGATGATTGCTTGGTCATGTCCCATGGTATAAAAGTGAAAAAGTAAAAAAAAAAAGTTATTCAATAAAAAAATAAAGTCATAAATCACTAAAAATGCCCAAAAGCCCCAAAACATATAAAAAGACATATAACTCAAAAAAAGTCTAAATCATAACACAAACCCCACATATATAGTATCACCGCGTCCGTAACAACCCGTAGAATAAAAGTAAATCATTATTGAACCCCCACGATAAACGCCATAAAAAAAACTGTTATAAACCCTCCAAAAATTATGATTTTTACCTTTTCAATCCCACAAAAAATGCTATAAAATGTGATCAAAAAACCATATGTACTCCGACATGATACTGGTGCAAAGTACAACATGTCCTGCAAAAAACAAGCCATCAACCAGCTCCGTAGCCAAAAAAGTAACAATGTTATGCCACTTGGAAGACGGCAATACATAAATGATAGATTTTTCCCCACATTAGGGTTTTGTTTGACAAATTTAGTAAAACGTAAGAAAATATATTCATGTCTGGTATCCCCGTAATCGTATCGACCCATAGAATGAAGATAATATGATTATTAGTCTATACGGTGAACACCAAAAAAAAAAGAAGTAAAAAATCCAGTACAGAATTGATGCTTTTCTACTCATGTCCTCAAAAAAAGTTCCTAAATTTTCAACAATAGGTGATACAAACCCAAAAATGGTAACACTGGAAAAAGCATCTCATCCCGCAAAAAAAATGCCGTCACATGGCCCCAATAACGAAAAAGCTAAAATTTTATAGCCTTCAAAAGGGGCCAATGAGGAAACTAAAATCCTGGCAGCTGCAGGGCTCTCCTTCCCTTCTGCGTCTCGCTGTGCCCCCATAACACAAGTATTGTCCACATGTGGGGGGTCTTTGTACTCAGGAGAAATTGCAGAACAAATTGTATGGTGGGTTTTCTCTTTTTATCTTTTGGAAATGTGTAAATTTTAGGGCTAAATGTACGTATAAGGGAACAATTTGACCATTCTAAATTTCACCTCCATTTTGATTCAATTACTATGAAGATCTCAAGGGGTTAACAATCTTTGTAAATGCTGTTTCTGATAGCTTCAGGGGTGCAGATTTGAAAATGGGTAGATTATATAGGGGGTTTTGATGCTAAATATGTAAAATTTCATTCAAAACTGTATTTATCCCCAAAATAGTCAATTCTGAAAATCAGGAAAAGTGATATTCGATTTGTAAGCCGCGTGACATCAAAATAAATTATCCAGACATTTCAGAAATTATGAAAATGTAAAGTAGAAAAATGGGAAATGTTATTCAGCAAGTTATTTAGGTGGTAAATCTATCTGCCTGAAAACGCAATGATTTTGAATTTCGAAAATGGCAAATTTTTCCAAAAATGTATCATATTTTCTTTTTTTTTGTAAATAAACGCAAAACTTATCTGCCAAAATTTACCACTAAAATGAAGTACAACATGTGGGGAAAAAACAATCTCAGAATCGCTTCAAAAGTTATAACCATATAAAGAGACGCAGGTCAGAATCCAAAAAATCGGGCTGAGCCTTAAGCTACAAAATGGCTGCGTCCTTAAGGGGTTAATATGGTATTGTTTAACATGATACGGCCTTGTTCCGGATGCTTAGGCTGGGTCTTTTCGCACCCTAGAGTCTGATATCCATCTCACACAATATTTAAATCCACAGAAATATTCCTCCAATTATAATTTTCACGAGCCACAGCTCTCCCCTCCGAAAACTTTTCAAGCTTAGCCAAACCAAACCAACGTAAAATGAAGGGTTTGGGCACGGGCTTTGTGACCGCATTCCCCCTCTTGGATCTCGGATATATTATTTTAGAAACACAATTAGGCCAAGTGTAACTTTGAAGAGAGAACATTCTTTAAAGTTCCAAACTTGTGATTCTGTGAACATTTTTCAAACAAAACAACTTTAACGGCACCTTAGTCTAAAAAAAGCAAAAAGTCCCGAAAGGCAAGGACTTTGACATACAATGAAGACAAATGACATGAAGACATGAGATGTGTGGGGCTGCTAACCACTGTCCAAGGCTGTTGTGAAGGAAGTGTTAGTTGGTAGGAACCGTCGAATTCTCTTTTGCACGGTCTAGTACCAACCTGGCAAACAGATTGTGTTCCCATAAAACTGTGTAAGGTGGAGAACATTCAAAGGGCTCAAAAATAACAACCATGGACTGCAACGAGGGAGGGAACAGGGGCCAAATCAAATGTTTAATCCAGAATTACAAGGTAATAGAAGCTGAGAACGATGGAAAAATGAGATGACGGAGAACATTATATAATATTTAGGATCTATGGGTGTAGGCCATGGTCCTGACTCTGGATGGGAGCGTGGACCCACCGGGTTACCATTTGATGACCTAAGACAGTGATGGCGACCCGTTTGGAGACAGAGTGCCCAAGCTACAAGCAAAATCCATTTATATGTTGCAAAGTGCCAAGATGACAATTTAAGCAGTAACTTATTGCTACTTGCTATAGCTCAGGTTTTGATCGTATTGGCCTCCTGAATTCACCAATACATTAGAAAGATGGTGGAGAAATTTGGTTTGTAGCTTCCCTCCGAGGTCCCCTGAAGAGGAAGAAACAGGGGACCTAGAGCAGGAGCTCCAATGTTAATCCATCTCTATCCGCACCTTCTCGCTCCTCCTGTAGTCCTGGCAGCCAAGGTTGTTGCTTTAAAATAGTGCTGAGGATGGCATTTTCTGGGCTGAATTGAATCACTAAAGAAAGTCTTTAGTCCTATCCAGCAATCTCTGTGTTGGGGTGAAGGCCTGGGTGCCCCCAGAAAGGGCTTTGAGTGCCACCTCTGGCACCAATGCCATAGGTTCACCACCACTGACCTAAGACATAAAGATGTTTTCCATGATCCTTTCTTACTCATAGTTAGCATTAAGCAGAAACTGGAACTGCAAAGTTGATTAAAAGCTTAGGGACAGGATTGTCTTTACCCCTCCTGGCATTAATGACTGTGATTTGTGTGGGCACAGAACATGGGCGTTCACTCTTTGTATTCCGCTGGCAAAGTTGGCTGTGGCTCACAAAAGGCTAACCCCTGCGCAGGGCGCTGCCACTTGGGGTTCACTGTCACTCACCAATGCTGTCATCAAGAACAACGCCCCCCCCCCCCCCACCCCAATTGGCAGAGTGCAGCAAAGAAGTCAGTGCCGGTGTGCCACAGTTATTTAAACTGTTAACACCCACCATCAGTGCCCAAAAATGTAAAATTTGAACAGGTCTGTTCATCACTACTAGTAATCTATCCATATGATAGGGCATTAGTAGTTGACGAGTGGGGATGTGAAAAAACACTTATTCATTCGTGATGGCTGTCGGGATGCAGCTTTTATTGAAGTACAGATGGACAACCAAGACTTTGAGGACTGGATTGTATTTTTGGGCAGCAACCTTACAATTTAACAGTTGATCAATAGAACATTGTACCCCTGACAATCATCTATAAAGGACAATTATTCTACCAGATTACTGATGGTAGAGTGTCCTACACAGGCAGCTTGTTACGTCTAGGGGATAGGGGGGGCATTTTTTACAAGTTTTTCTGGCTTCTTTATTTCCCAAATAAAAACATTTTTAAACAGCTGGAGGCGCTCAGGCTGACAGCACCCAAGCGCCTCTCGGCTTCCACTGATCTTCAATTATGCACGCCCCCGAAGCCCCCGGGGACTGCAGGAGGAGGTTTTGAGGTCTTGTCTGGAAACTCTTTGCTGGGGTGATGGCCCAGGTGCTCACAGAGAGTGCTCCGAGTGCCACCTCTGGCACCTGTGCCATAGGTTCACCACCACCTCCCTAGATGTAAGGAGCAGCCTATTTAGGACACTCAACCACCAGTATTCTGGTGATAGGCTGTTAATAGTTTTGGGTGAGAAACCCTTAAATGGGGGACATAGTCTGAAGGCTGTCATTCCTCCGGTAACACCTGCGATCTTTTTCGACATTCAATGCAGGTCTTCATCCTAGGGTAAATGGCGGCATTTAAAGGGTCAACACCCACCAGCACCAACTGCGGGCGTTTGGAATCTTTCACCAAAACCCAAAATGTTTGAGAAATCCATTACAAGTTTAATTTGTGTTTTCTCAATTAACTCATCTCTAATGACTTCTACAATTTCCTACTAATCTGGCTAATAGATATGGACCAATTTCCACATGTTGGAATACCAGGGATGATTATCAAACCCAAACACAATGGGGGTCATTTACTAAGGGCCCGATTCGCGTTTTCCCGACGTGTTACCCGAATATTTCCGATTTGCGCCGATTGTACCTGAATTGCCCTCGGATTTTGGCGCACGCGATCGGATTGTGGCGCATCGGCGCTGGCATGCACGCGATGGAAATCGGGGGGCGTGGCCGAACGAAAACCCGACGGATTCGGAAAAACCGCCGCAATTAAGAAAAAAAATGTGTCGCGAAAATTACACTTACCTTCACCAGGTATAGGCCGGTGAATTTCAGGGCATTCCAACGCGCCTCCGGGGAACTTCAGCGCAGCAGCGCCACCTGGTGGACGGCGGAGGAACTACCTTAGTGAATCCCGGCCGGACCCGAATTCACCGCAGAGAACGCGCCGCTGGATCGCGAACGGAACGGGTAAGTAAATCTGCCCCAATATACCGGTATCAGCCAAAATTTGTGAAAATTAAATTATCAGACCTAATAAAGGAAGCCGATCTACAACTATGTAAAGACGCGTTTCCAGGGTTCATTTGTAATTTTGTGATCTACCTTCATCTTTACAACACTTCATCTTTGAGTTGAAAATTGGAAATGAAAAAATGAGGCTTTTCCCTTTAAATCAGAACGACAGTTTTTGGCTCGACATGAATCGGGTCTGTCAGATTTCTGTCACATAATATATCATGAAGCTTCTGAAATATTTCTTCCATTCATGGATATATTTAGGGCAACGCAGTAATTCACTTGCTTGTTAAGTGCCCGTTATCGTGAACAAATATTTTTTGGAGTTTTTTTCGTATATGGCACAAGGCCAAGGAAATTGTAGAGTATTTTTACGGAACTTGTTTTTCTGTGTGTTATTATTTTTGGGTTGTTCTGCTTCCAGGCCACACACGACGATGCAAAGATTTGGACTATTATGACCACAGCTTGGCCTGAGAGGTCCGATAAGGAGCAAATGGAGCTGCAGATTGTATGTCCAGCCCTGCTCCTGGTGGAAGCACAATGGAAGAGGACCCTCTACGAAGATTAAGCGGCAGAAAGCATGACGGCTACTCTACTCCGGTGTCAACCCACAATGCCCATCCCATACCCCACAGGAATTAATAGCAGGATATCAGAACTTTAAGGGTCCAAATCAACTGGTTGAATCGGCAGCTTTGGCCTGATAAACACCATATCCCTTCTGCAGCTTAATCTGAACAGTGCCAAACATTATAGTTCAGTTCTATTCAAGTATATGGGACAATGTTGAGCATATCAAGCACAACATTATCCTTCCTGGCAAAACAAGAAAGGGGATTTCATGTGAGCTGGAGATTATTGATGAGCGGACCCAAACCGCAAAGTGGTTCTGATCCCCCAGACCCGACTCCGTTAGAAATTTGGAACCGTAGAAGATTTGGCTTGACCCGATCCTATCCCCCCCACACACACACCTTTAATTCCGGAGATCAGTGCTGGAACTGATCACAACTGTTAACTCTTTAAATGCTACTGGCAAAATTGGCAGGAGCATTTACAAGGATGAATCCCGTGCACCATGGTAGCATGAAGTTTGGTGATTACTATTATCAGGAGCGATGATCCTCCCCAAAATGATAGCATGGAGCTCTGTCGTCATTTCAGCGCCGATGCCTGCATGGTCAGAGTAATGTAAATGCCACTGACGACTCTGCTATCAGAATTTAAACAGTTAACACTCGCACCCGAACAAGGTTTTTCAAATTTGGGTTTGGCAAATCCAGAATCTGGATGGGTCCGCTCATCGCTGCTGGAGACCCTTCGTTCAGCATACAAGAATCAGACCCACAATGATCTGGTAACATCTGCCCTAAGGAGAGGCCATCAGGACAAAAGTTCCATCTGCAGTAACTTGATCTGACCACCATGAGAAGCACGGAGCTTCCTGTTCCATTCTCTATTTATTGACTGCTGATCTTCTGGGGATGTGGATATTAGATGCGGTTTTCAAATTTTACTGAAAAGGGGCACACATTGGGAGCAAATTAAAAAATGTGCTATACTTACCCCTGGTGAAGATGTGATATTCATTGACATGTGACATGTGGGCCAATCCATTGCCTTAGCAGTCACATGATCCAGGAATCCCCTATGGATATAGTTTTTAAAATTTAATTTTACCCCAAATGCTGCCCCTTGACCTATTCCAAATATATTGGGGCACATTTACTTACCTGGTCCAGTTGTGATCCCGCGGCTCGTTGTCTGGTGCTGATTCGGGTCTGCCGGGATTCACTAAGATCGTGCGTCTGATATCCAGTAGGTGTCGCTGCTGCACCGAGGTCCGCCGGAGTTCACCTTCTTCTTCCTGGTGCATGTAAGTGCTGATCTTGCGACACAAATTCTTTTTATTTAAATTTAAAAACTTTTTTAAATTCCGTGGTTTTTCCAAATCCGTCGGGATGTTCGACGCCACGCCCCCCGATTTCTGTCGCGTGAAAGCTGGCGCCAATGAGACACAATCCGATCACGTGCGCCAAAATCCTGGGCAATTCGGCGCAAATCGGAAATATTCAGGAAACCCGACGACAGTGCGGCGTTTGGACCCTTGGTAAATGAGCCCCGTTGTATCAATATTTTTTTGCCCAGTTAGATGAAATTTTACCTTTCTGTATGCAGAGCTGTGTTCCTAGTCCCATGGGAGTGGCTAGTGAGGAGCGGGGCAGACATCTATGATTTCCTGAAGGGGGGAGCAATGGGGGGAGTCCGTATGGGGGACATGGGAGTTTTTTTTTAAATGTGAAATTGATGCATGACAGAGCGGTTTCTTTGGAGTGGGAGGGGGGTACCGCTCCTCACTGGCCACTCCCATGGGACTCCAGATACTGCTCGGCATACAGAAAGGTAGATCTTAAGTAAAATAGTAAAATAGCAATTTTACTATAAAAACTGTTTACTATTCTCTATGGGGACATGGAGGATCCAGAAAAAGGGCTCCTGACTTGTTCCCTTTGTTGTAGAAAACCAATTTTCCTGAATTCTTAGCTTAGAGAACCTGGGTTATTTGCCGGATCGGCTACAGATGGAGCAGCTGGAATAGGCTGTTATATTTGTATTTATTTTACTGACTGCCATAGTGATCAGATTTTTGTAAAGAGAGAAATATTTGATGAAAAAAACATTTTTGAAGTCAATTTTTTGTTTTTTATTGCGAAAAAATGTTCTTAGGAAAATGTAGTAAAACCTTGGTGTTTACGTAAAGGATAAAAGATGTTGCAGTCCTGTAGATTCCGCTCCGTTACTTTATTGTTTGTTATGTTTTCTTGTTCTGTTTTTCTTGTCATGTTAAAATAAAAGCCTCTTGGGAGATCGGCGGCTCATAATGAATTGATGAGAATGTGTTTACAGCGAAACACAACAAAATAAAACCTTTTTCTGCTCCGTCGTTATAGACTAATGCAATTTAGTCTGTGATCGTTGCATAACAGGATTTTTTTTTACATTTTTTTGGGATAAGGAAGACGTTAGACATTTGAGGTGTCATCCAGGGTTGTAAAACATCTAGAGATATTTATTTTTACTAGTTTATTTTAGGCCTTTGGATAAATAAAGCTGGTTCGCCCTCACCCGATAGGACAAGGGCCCCATAATCCCTACATAATTGGGGGCTCTGTTGCAGGTTTAACCATATTCCTCCTCATCTTCACATGCACTGACCCTGTGTGACAGCCTTAAAGGGTTAAAGTTGAACATGTGTCCCCCTATCTACAGCTGGTTGTTTATTTGTAGGTAGTTGAGCTAATGGGATCATGTGATGTCATAAAAACCTGATATGTGCTGTTCCCACTTTTGGTATCCACACCTATATTGAAGGAAGGGGGCCCTTTTATGGATGAGCCAGCATGTTGAAGTTCAGGGTTGCCCGATTTCGGCCAATCCACTACTTTGGATTTTGTAATCCCCGTAATCTGGCACTGATTGCAGGTGTTAACATGTATCCACAGCTGGTTGATTGAGGTAATGAGATCATGTGATGTTATGTAAACTGAAACGTGCTGTTCCAACTTTTGGTGTCTCCACCTATATTGAGGAAAGGGCACCCATATGACCCATTGAGCGGATGTGTTGAAATTTGGGTTCGGCCAAGTTCGGCCTCAAGATTCAGTTCAAGGAACCCCCACAGTAACACTCGTGATTGGTGCTGGCACTGATTATGGGTGTTAACTCTTTGAATTGTGACGGCATAGCCATTGGTGGCATATATATGGCGGGTGGTGCGTGGACATTGTCATTTTGCCAAGGATGGCCACTCCCCAATTATGTCTCAGTATTTAAAGAGTTAGCGCCTGTTGAATGGTGGGGGAAGGTGAGCCGTACCTGCAATGTTCTGCACCGAATGGAACATTCCGGGTTCGGGTATGCTCAATGCTGGATCACTACTCAAGATATGTACCAATGGTGGGACCAACATCTATGACACCAAGGAGTTGATAAGTCTTGGTTTTTCCCACCAAGAAAGTTAGGCCCTATCGCCCCATCGGGCCCCTTTTTGCACTTGGAGATGAGTGGAGCATATAATCGCGCATGACTGATCTGCTCCATTCATCTCTATGGAGCTGACGGAGATTGCCGAGTGCCGTGTAGTTTATAGAACCATACGGCTGATGTCATCTGAAATATGATCTTCTTTCTTTAATATAACATAAAAAGCGTGCAAAAAAATAGCCGAGAACTGGATTTTTATCCGCAGTTTGCATTTCCTTATCTGCAGTTTGCATGTTTGTAGCGGCCTCTATCTATGTTTCAGTAGCTCACAAAGCCATAAACCCGATGTGATCTTGAAGATAAAATCCATATTTTTTATAAGACAGAAAACATGTACCTAGGTGCTATAGAAACAAAGAAAGGGACTCCTGAAGTGACACTTCACCTGGAAACCACGAAACTTGACTCATCTCATGTGAAAATAGAGTCATATTTGCCTGACTTGGATGATATTTTCTTAAAGGTAAACGGGTGAGATTTTCCAAAAAAGAGGGAATTTGGAAAGGGCAGTTATTACCCTAACTGAAGGGGCTGGTAGTTTAATGGGGTAAAACCTGGTGACAGGTTCCCTTCAAGGGGAAGTCAATATATAAGAGTTTAATGAGTAGTTAGTGGGGTTGGGGGGGAAGGTTTTCCCTATATTTCTATTTCTATAGGAACTTACAGTAAATAATGCACAACTGCCAAGAAACATCGAAAATACCCAAAACCGCAGAGGTGAAGTACGTCAAATAGAGACAAGACGGAGCACGTCTATGGGTACAAGAGCGCCCCCCCCCCCCGGCTTCCTGTGCTCAAACACAACATCATAACAAAGTAGTTAAAGGTAATAATTTTAGTAATTTGCTTTTTTTCAGGTCACTGTAATCCAACCGAAAGATAACTAATTGCTGAAAGTCAACATTCCGCCGCGACCACAAGAGGAATCCATTACATAAACATATAATTCACAGTCATTTTTTTTCGTGGGCTGTAAACAGTTTGGAATGAGCATGAAAAAAATGGAACGAAAATCAAAGTGAGCATTTAGAAATGAAAAAGTGTTTGCTACAAAAGGTCAGTCCCTTCGCTTGGCAAAGCCCATGCGAAAAACCCTGGGAACAAGCTGATCACACAAGCAGAGGGGGGACGTTCCGAGCCAACAACCGCTTTGTTTCTTTAAACAGACATCGGAACCTATAACTGGATCCTGTCAAACAAACGACAGTAAAAAAATACATAACAGCTGCTAAGAATTACATTGCAGAGATAAAGGAATAAGTGCAGAGACCCTTCTCAGGGAAAGGGACCAATGGCCTCTTTCATTCCTGGAGAACACTCGTAGGCTCCAGGCTGACATCTCGGGCACGGAATCAAATGTTGCACTATTATGTGTATCCCACGACTCTGCCTTTTGTTTCAGTTATTAAATAATATCAGCATTTCATGGAAGAATGTGAATAGCCAAGCAAATAACATAAGCGGAATAAAGTAAATGCGAGACTCTAGAAGACTCATTTCTATGTAGTCAGACTATAAATAAGGGCACGTATAATGAAGTCTCATGTAGATCTTTTGGGTTGAGAAGTAAGAATGCTCCTCAAGGAGACTGACTATTAAAGGAAATCTACCATTTGATTTCATGCATTAGGATCCAAACATACCTGTAGAATGCTGTATCGACACTGATGCAGAAACATATCTTGTTTAATCCCTGAGTGAGTGGTTTTGCTGAAAAAAACTATTATACAATTAAGAATTAAGAAACTCTGTCGCTCCTATGGCTGCCCCAACACTTCACTTCTTACCCTAATTATGCACTGCTCCAGAGAATGATGTAAACCCTGACAGGCAGAAGTAATCAATTGCTGTACCATCTCCCAGCTGCTGTATAGGAGTCATCAAGCTCAGGTTGATTAGCCCATTCTGGACAGTTCATGAAGCTCCATTAAGCACTGAATTTTATATATTTTTTTTTTGCAAAACCACTCAGATCAAAGATTAAACAAGATATGTTTCTGTATCAGTGCAGCTACAGCATTCTCGAGGTATGTTTGTTTCACAATGCACAAAAACAAATGGTAGGTTTTCTTTAAGGCTGCCTTGTAGGCATGTGGAGAATTACAGCCACTAACATTGTACTAGGGGATTCTGGGAAAACATGCATATAAGTTTTCCAGGATGGGATAAGGAAAATCACGCCTTATTTGTATGTTTCCCAGAATCCTCTAGTAGAGACTTGCAGTGGCTATAAGTCTTCACACGCCTGCAAGGCGGCCTTAACTGGCAAAGTTTCCATAAGGAGATCTCTTACTTCCCAAACCTGATTAAAAGCCTCTTACTGAGTCAACCCACTTCCCTACACTGTACTGATGAGACTCAACCAGGTTGGCACAGCACTGTCTACAGTTGGGAGTCTGATCCTTCTGGAATAGATATACTGGTTTGGTTTTAATCCCGCATCATCTCATTAGGCTTCCTGAAGGTCATGTTTGATGACAAGGGAGCTGTCTTACAAGGGAGCTAAAAATGGTGCGGTTTTTCTTTTCCCATAGAGGGAAAACTTATGTGCTTGCAGATCTTTTGTGATGACCAAGCTCCCATTATTCTCCCATTATTCTGGTCGATGACTCCAACAAAATCAAAACACTCAACATGTTTTTTACTTCCATGATTAGGCCACTTCAGGCTTGCCCTCTGTGCTCTGAAGCTTATCCTTTGTTGATACCAAATATCAATCACCTATCCAATCCTAATATCTGTATCATAGAACCAATCACTGCTGCTTCCAGAATCAATACACTCTTCTCCGGTTATAGTTCCCTCTTCCATGGTATCATTGGTTGTCGTATGTTTCAGTGCAGAGATAGACAAAAAAGTGACACAATGATGTATCTGGGCCACTGTCTTCTCCACTCAATAAACTGTCCAGGAACTAACTCCCCTTAATAAAAGATTATAAATCAGCAGTCACAGGGTCCGGTTTTATTAAAAAAATAAACTCTGTCCTTCCGTGTTTTGGTTTCCTCTACTCCCTGGGGCATCTGATGCAGTTGAGTGGGCATAGATACTTCTGTGTGCTCTGCCCGGCGACACTATATGATGTCACACTATATGATGTCACACAGTGTGTGTGGGGGTAGAGCCTCTGCCCCTGTGCTCAATCAATTGTATACATGTCTACCCTGCATACAATTGATGACCTTACTGTCATGAACATTTTCAATCCCCGATCGCGGTTACAACGTCTTACTCTCCTGATGTCCCCACTTGCAGAAGAGAGAGTGAGTGTCGGCTGTAGGGTGACTCACTCTGCACACAGGGGACCTGGAGCACAGGTTCATCTGGCAGGGGACCAGTGGGGCATGAAGCTAGACAGCTTGTCTAGCTCCTGCCCTTCATGTCAAGGGGCCCGCGGAGGTCTGCAGGAAGAATGGTGACAGCTGCAGGCCCCTCCCCCCAGTGCCCGATCACGGTTACGCCCATGCACTTACCGTATACCGCATATACCCTAGTATTCACCAAATTTTTCAGCACAATTTTCGTTCTGCTAAATCCCGACTGGGCTTATAATCGAGGGTATATATTTATAAAAATAATAAACTTAATACCTACCCCAGCACCCTTCTATACCCCTCATGGCTCAGAGCCTCTTTCTGGCAGAGTCATTGCGCTCTACCTGCACACCCGAGGAAGCGGTCTCATGCTGTGTGATGTCCTATCTTGTGTGCGCCTCTTCCTGCATGTCATGGGTGCTCCTGCGACCGATATGGTGGGACGGGGCTCACACATGCCTTTCTATACCCGCTGGCGCGGCACCCATGCTAATTGCCTATCTCCGCTTCCTCGGCCATGCGTGTGTGTCCCCAACTCCTATGGCGTGCACGCGCCAGCTTCAGAAGATTTAAAGGGCCAGCGTGCCTTTAATTGGCACTGGTAAATAGGAAGAATAAGACAGGAATCCAAAATTTTCACAGGGTGGTGCACGCAGCTGGGGACTCAAAATCCCAAATCTGGCATAATAGATAAAGGGAGCCAAAGCACCAAGGACGTCAGGTTCCAAAAAGTCTTTATTAATACATCACCAGGCATAAAAATGCAACGTTTCGATTCCCATTGAATCTTTCTCAAGCATTGAGAAAAATATTCCATGTGTGGTCTGACCAGTAATTTGTATAAGGGCAAAACTAGTCCTTATCATGAGAATCACCAAAACTGAGTATACCAACAATACACTCAAGTCTTTTTCTCCATCAGGTTTACCAAAAAATGCATTATTTAACACATAATTATGATTTTCATTGCTTCAACCCAAGTGCATAACCTTACATTTATCTAGATTAAACCTCACCTGCCATGTGTCAGCCTAGAGCTCCAGTTTTCACAAATCCCTCTTTAATGTTATGCTAGCCTTCTCTGTATTATTCACCTTACAGAGCTTGGTTTCATCTGCAAATATTGAAACTCTACATTTTAAACCCTCAATAAGGTCATTAATAAAAACATTAAAAAGAAATTTCCACAATTAAGATGACAACATTTTTCTGTACTGGTGATATCCAGGCAGTGTCCTATAACATTTACATGGCAGTAATTTGCTAAAACAATCCTGAGAGCTCAATGGTCACTGCCTCCAACAAAAGCAACATACTAGTATCCTAATCTGATAGATTCCGTGATATGAATTGTTACAGAATATTCTATATTAGTCATGTGCAGGTTTCATCCCAAACCTTATTACATTGTATACATTCATTCAAGATAGAATAGGTCACTGTCTCCAACATTCTTTTACTTATATAATCAGAATTCAAGGAAGAATTGGTCCCTGCTTTCAACAAAATCAGCAAACCCATCTCCTATAGCTAATAATTAAACACAATGGGGGTCATTTACTAAGGGCCCGATTTGCGTTTTCCCAACGTGTTACCCAAATATTTCCGATTTGCGCCGATTTTCCCTGTATTGCCCAGGGATTTTGGCACACGCAATTGGATTGTGGGACATCGGCGCTGGCATGCAGGCGACGGAAATCAGGGGGCGTGGCCGAACGAAAACCCGACGGATTCGGGAAAACTGGCGCATTAAAAAAAAAAAAAATGTTGCGGGACTCGCGCTTACCTTCACTAGGAATAAGCCGGTGAACTGCAGTGCATTCCGGCGGGCCTCGGGGAACTTCAGCGCAGCAGCGCCACCTGGCGGACGTTGGAGGAACTGCCTTAGTGAATCCCGGCCAAACCCGAATCCACCACAGAGAATGCGCCGCTGGATCATGAATGGACCGAGTAAGTAAATCTGCCCCAATGGGGCAGATTTACTTACCTGGTCCCGCCACGATCCCGCGGTACGTTGTCTGATGTGGATTCACTAAGATCGTGCGTCCGAATTCCTTCCTGCGTCGCTGCTGCGCCGAGGTCCGCCGGAGTTCACCTGCTTCTTCCTGGTGCATATAAGTGCTTGATCTTGCGACACAAAACCTGTTTTAAATTCTGCTGTTTGTCCGAACGCGTCGGGTTGTCTGATGGCCACGCCCCCTGATTTCTGTCACATGCAAGTTGGCGCCGATGTGCCAAAATCCGATCAAGTGCGCCAAAATTCCGGGGCAATTCTGTGCAAATCGAAAATATTCGGAAAACCCGACGAAATTGCTGAGTTTGGACCCTTAGTAAATGAGCCCCATTTTATCAATATACCTTCACTACAGAAGCTCAAGAGGACACGTCTCTATATCATACTAAAATACAGCACAGATGATACTATATGTATCCTGGATATAACCTAACCCCCCTATGATATCTATATGTGTAAGGCTCTCAATGTTTCCCTTGTTCACCTTGGATATCAGGCTTGCTGCCCCTTTAAGGAAGGTGAATATTTATTGCAACCTTCAAGCTAATTTAAACATCCATGCAAATGAGACCAGTTCCAAATTGAATATGCTAAGATGCAAATGCATTTTATTCACACTTTATCACAATTTGTTGTATCCATAGACAATTGTGTCAGAGCCAGTGTACAGTATAATTTGCATATATAACACGTTCTGGTATTTGATGCAAATCGCCCTGAACAAAGTGAGCCGAGCGTATTATATTTAGACCAAGTTCCAGTGTAATTCAGTTAAATTTAGAGCATTGTTTGATGCAGGAATAATTTAAAGTTTTATTTTATTTATTTTCTTCCTTTTTTTTCTTCTTTTTTACCCGATGATGTCATTTGCTTTCATGGAGTTGTACTTTCTATATAGTTCTTGATATTTATTGCACATTTGCTCTTACTTACACAATGTACCCTGTATATAACTGTGGATCTCCTTTGAAATGTATTTGATATTTTGCACTATATACACTATTGGCATCTCTAGGATCTACAGGCTAAAACTTTCCCCTTCTTCTGATCTTCTCATGAGTTGTTGAGGACCAAAAGAAGACATTTCATTTAATTAGGTCAATATTAAGAGCTCCGGATACAAAGACGCATCTTCTTTGTAGTCTCATCTTTGACCAGACCTCAGCCACAGACAAAACTATATGAGAGACGTCCCAATGACTTACATGAAAAAGGAGTGGAGCAAAGGGGGTTATAGTATATACACTGGAGATCAATATTTGAGAACAATGGGGCTCATTTACTAAGGGTCTGAAAGCCGCACTTTCACCAGGTTTCCTGAATATTTCTGTTTTGCACCAAATTGCCCCCGGGATTTTGGCGCACGTGATTGGATTTTGGCATATCGGCGCCGGCTTGCACGCGACAGAAATCAGGGGGGCGGGCCATCGGACAACCCGACGGATGCGGACAAACCTCAGAATTTAACAAAAGGATTTGTGTCGCAAGATCAAGCATTGGCCAATGATCATGCACTCTGCCGCGATTCACTAAGATCGTGCGCCCGATATCCTGCATGTGTCACTTCCCACTTCCCCGCTTAGGTCCCCGGAGTTCACCTTCTTCTTCCTGGTGAGTAGGGCCTGTCGTGTAAATGCTCTGTGCGGGGAGTCACTAAGATCGTGCGCCCGATATCCTGCATGTGTCGCTTCCCCGCTCAGGTCCCCGGAGTTTACCTCTTCTTCCTGTGTCATGTAAGTGCATTGTCCGTTTATAATGCTCTGTGCGGGGAGTCACTAAGATCGTGCGCCCCGATATCCTGCATGTGTCGCTTCCCCGCTCAGGTCCCCGAGTTCACCTTCTTCTTCCTGGTGCATGTAAGTCTTGTCCGTGTATATGCTCTGTGCGGGGAGTCACTAAGATCGTGCGCCCGATATCCTGGCATGTGTCGCTTCCCGCTCAGGTCCCCGGAGTTCACCTCTTCTTCCTGGTGCATGTAGTGCATTGTCCGTGTATAATGCTCGTGCGGGGAGTCACTAAGATCGTGTGCCCGATATCCTGCAGTGTGTCGCTTCCCCGCTCAGTCCCCGGAGTTCACCTTCTTCTTCCTGGTGCATGTAAGTGCATTGTCCGTGTATAATGCGCTGTGCGGGGAGTCACTAAGATTGTGCACCCGATATCCTGCATGTTTCCCTTCCCTGCTCAGGTCTGACGGAGTTCACCTTCTTCGTGGTGCATGTAAGTGCTTGATCTTGTGACAAAATTTAGAAGTTAAATCCCGCGCTCAGTCCGAATCAGTCGGATCATCCGACGGCCCGCCCACCGATTTCTGTCGCATGAAAGCAGCGCAGCTCTGCCAAAATCCGATCGCGTGCGACACAATCCCCAGTTAAATACCTGTCACCGCAGCGCAACTCCCGAAAACATCAGAAAAAACACCGAAAGTGCGATACGGGGACCAATACTAAATAAGCCCCAGTACGTTCTTCCATTATTTTCCATTCTTAGCTATCTATAATCATGATTCAGCTTCAATGGATAAGCAGGATATTGAACACTCTCCAATACATGGAAGCCTCTTCTCATCCTTACCCTATGAGATATTAAGAACTAGGGCAAAAACCTGACCATATCATATTTTTGAAATAATTAGAGTTCTTTGGAAAATGACTAAATATGAAGCACTAAACATTGTTATCTTTGGGACCAAGAGACACAACTTCTGATCTTCGTCTCATGAGATGCTGAGGACCAGAGAAACACTATATTTTATTCTGCCAATTTTGACAACTCTGTGAAATTGAACCAGTGATCCCAAAAATTCCACTTTTTTTTAACCAGATCAATGTATCATCCTTTTCTTATGAAAAAGCTTAATTTTCTCACATTTAATGAACAGTATTTTTAAACAAGTTTATTCCCAGAGTTGAAAAGTAACTTTTTCCCATGACATTGGAGTGTCGGAGACATTGGTTGAAAAAGGTCCCTTACCAGGAAAATTTTAGTTCTCCTGATCCCTAACCTTACTCCGGCGGTTCTGGCACCTCCACACACTTTCGCTTCAGCATGAAATGTCATCAGGAGCTTACATAAATAAAATCTATCTTCACATGCTCCATGTCTACTCCGGGTGTCCATGCCAAGGAGAAATGTTTTAACTAAACATCATAATAACTACATGAACCCGTAGAAAGGAATATCCAGTTCCCCAGAAAGCTGTTCAGTACTTAACACTAAACACTGACATTTATAAATAGGATCTAGAGGCTCAACATTCGAACAATGAGCCAACTCTCATAAACACAACTTTTTTGGATACTACTTTGGATGTCACCATGCGGTAAACACTGGGAGCCACAAGACACATTGGAGGTCATTTACTAAGGGCCTGATTCGCGGTTTCCGAATCTGAATATTTCCGATTTGTGTCGATTTCCTCTGAATTGCCCCGGGATTTTGGCACACACGATCGGATTGTGGGGCATCGGCGCTGGCATGCACGTGACGGAAATCGGGGGCGTGGCCGAACGAAAACCTGACGGATTCGGAAAAAACACCGCATTTTTAAAAAAAATCGGTCGCGGAGCTTGCGCTTATCTTCACTCAGCCCGGTTCCGTGAACTCCAGCGCGTTCCGATGCTTTTCAGCGCGGAGGAACTACCTTAATAAATCCTGGCTGGACCCGAATCCACCGCAGAGAACGCGCCGCTGGATCGCGAATGGACCAGGTAAGTAAATCTGCCCCATTGACATGTTGAAAAGTGTCATGGGGCATGAGCCATCAGCCATGAATATGATTGGGAAGATCTGATTGTCCAAAATGGTAAATGATGCTAAAAACTATAGTTCCAACTCTTCACCTTAGTCATCTCCGATTTTTCTTATCATTTACTCTGATAATGTTATTTTCCACACACATTCCCTGACCAATCAAAGCCATTGCTAGTTGCAAGGGATATCATTTTGCCAGATTGGCAGTTCAGTCACTAGCCCAGCATTATGTCCGGTTCATGTGGCTGAACTTGATTGTGTACATCTGCTCATTTCTATTGATGACCAAGTATGAATTGGTCATTAAATGGGGTGAACGCTCACCCAAACTGGGGACACCTGTAAATGGTGCTGGCACTGAAGGTGGGTTTTATCCTTTAAATGCCAGTGGCAACACTGCTTAGGGCATTTCTGCAAGTGTAGCCGACACTAAGATCTGGATGCTGCTGGTTGCTTTGACCGGTGCCAACACTCATCACAAGTGGCATACACCCCCGGGTTCTGGATGAACTATGTACCGTGATAGACAGACCGTTATTTTTAATATTTGAAGATTCACTGAGGACTGGTTATGTTCCACAGGACTGGCGCATAGCAAATGTGGTACCAATATACAAAAAAGGATCAAATAGTGATCCTGGAAACTACAGACCCGTGAGTCTAACTTCTGTGGTGGGGAAAATATTTGAGGGGTTTGTTAGAGATGCTATCCTGGAGTATCTCACTGTACACAACCTTATAACCCAGCGTCAGCATGGGTTTATGAGAGATCGGTCCTGTCAGACTAATCTGATTGGTTTCTACGAGGAGGTAAGTTCAAGACTGGATCTAGGGGACGCTGTGGATGTTGTATATCTGGACTTCTCAAAGGCATTTGACACCGTGCCACATAAAAGGTTGGTATATAAAATGAGACTGCTGGGAATAGGAGAAAATCTGTGTATCTGGGTAAGTAATTGGCTTAGTGATAGAAAACAGAGGGTGGTCATTAATGGCACATTCTCAGATTGGGTTGATGTTACCAGTGGAGTGCCACAGGGGTCAGTATTGGGGCCACTTCTTTTTAATATTTTTATTAATGACCTTGTAGTGGGTTTACACAGTCAAGTTTCAATATTTGCAGATGATACTAAGCTGTGTAAAGTAATAAATACTGAGGTCGATAGTTTAGTACTACAGAGGGATTTGTGGAAGCTTGAGGGATGGGCAGAGAAATGGTTGATGAGATTTAATGTAGATAAATGTAAAGTTATGCACTTGGGCCATGGAAACAAAAAGTATAATTATGTTCTAAACGGTCAATTACTTAGTAAAACTGAAGCTGAAAAGGACTTGGGGGTATTGGTGGATGGTAAACTTAATTTTAGTGACCAGAGCCAGGCGGCTGCTGCTAAAGCAAATAAAATAATGGGATGTATCAAGAGAGGAATAGATTCTCATGATAAAGACATAGTTTTGCCCTTATACAAATCCCTGGTCAGACCACACATGGAATATTGTGTACAGTTTTGGGCACCAGTGTATAAAAAGGATATAATAGAGCTGGAACGGGTGCAGAGGAGAGCAACCAGGATTATTAGGGGAATGGGGGGATTAGAATACAATGACAGATTACAAAATCTGGGATTATTCAGTTTAGAAAAAAGACGACTGAGGGGAGACCTCATTACAATGTACAAATACCTGAACGGACAGTACAAGGATCTCTCCAAAGATCTTTTTATACCTCGGCCTGTGACCAGGACAAGGGGGCATCCTCTACGCCTAGAGGAGAGGCGATTCTACCATCACCATAGACAAAGGTTCTTTACTGTAAGAGCAGTGAGACTGTGGAACTCTCTGCCGCAGGAGGTTGTTATGGCCGACTCTATGTACATGTTCAAGAGAGGCCTGGATGCCTTTCTGGAGAGCAAAAAATATCACGGGTTATGGGGATAAAACATTTATTTAATTCTTAAAGGTTGGACTTGATGGACTTGCGTCTTTTTCCAGCCTTATATACTATGATACTATGATACTATGAATGGAGAAGTGGGGGTGAGCTGAACACTGGACCCGAACTTCTGGCTAGAGTTCAGAAACTCAAACCCAGGTTCAGGTACTCTTTTTTTAAAAGTATTTATTTTTGCAGTTTTTGAATTTTTATACAAACATAATAAACAAAACCAGAAAACAAGATTGTCTGTCACATATTTCCTTCCCCCCAATACAGGATTATTATACAACAGCCATGGTAACAGTCAGGTTCTTACTGCGTTTCAAAACTACCTGAGGGATATTACATAGTAGATAACAGCAGGATACTGCAGCCAGACATCTTGATACAACACAAATAACTATTGACACAGGGACAATCAGTCACACACACACACACACACACACACCAGCACGCTCAGTCTCCATCATCATGGAGAGGAGTATAAATCACATGTGATTATAAGGCTGTATGGGGAGTCGCGCACCATCTGGACCAGATGCGATCAAACTTCTGGGGACACTTCCTGTTGGTATACAGGGACCGGTAGTGGGGAATGACACTATTAATGAGTAGTATCCATCTTTTTAATGGAGGGGGCTCCTGGTCCTTCCAGGTCATCACCACCACTTTTCGGGCGTAGTATAGGACAAACCTAAAGAAAATTTTGTCATAGTGGCCATTGACAACTTCGTTTATGATGCCGAGGAGACACACAAAGGGAGATAGTAATCGTGGGAAATCAAAGTGTAGATTAAGGAACTCCAGCACTTCGGACCAGAAGACATGGACCCTAGGGCAGGACCAGACACAATGCAGGAAGGATCCGACTTCAGCCTGACAGCGAAAGCAAAGATCATTAGGCATTGCTCCCATGCGAAATAGTCTAGCAGGGGTGAAGTATACTCTATGGAGGAATTTAGATTGGATCAGGAAGTCCCTCGCACTCACAACAGATGTGAAGTAGGACAGTTCGACCTCCCTCCAGTCATCATCTGACAGGTCAGGGATATCCTGTCTCCAGCGTTCACAGGCTCTATCAAACGGTCTGGACTTTTGCTCTTGTAGGAGAGCATAGCACTGAGTGAGTGGCTTAGGGAGGTCCGGGGTACTCATCAGAGTCTCTAGTTTGGAGAATTTCACTGTCAGGCTGAAGGAGCCGAATTGGGCTTTGAATGCGTGCCGCAGTTGCGTGTAATGAAAGCTGGCCGTATTGGGTACCGTATGTCTCTCCCTTATCTCGTTGAAGCTGAGCAATTCTGCTTCCGGGGATAAGAGCTGGCCTACAAATTTCACCCCCGCTGCCCCCCACATTGTCCAGCCTGGGAGGGAGAGGAAGTGAGAGAGCCACGGATTGAGCCACAATGGAGTCCTAGGCGAGAGAGGGGGAGAGCTGCTCGGTTCTACCAGGGATTGTGCCCTACGCCAGCACACCGCTACCGTACGTAGGGGAAGTGGGGTATCAGATGGGGACTTATATCTGTACAGCAGGTTTGTAAGGGCCTCATAGGAACCCACCAGGGCACCAGCCAATGCAGTAGCTGCATTACCCATGTCTATATCTATCCACCACTGGGCATATACTAGCTGGGAAGCCAGGTAATAAAGATACAGATCCGGGGCAGCCAGTCCACCCCTAGACTTGGGAGCCTGAAGCAGCGCTAAACTGAACCGCGGGGCACTACTCTGCCAGTAGAAGGACCTGAGAATGCCGTCCAAGCGTTTAAACAGACTCTTAGGAAGTAGTATAGGGCAGGCATGGAAAAGGTATAGAAATTTTGGGAGAAAAATCATTTTAAATATATTAATACGCCCGTACAAAGACAAGGGGAGAGTGGACCAGGCTTTTAGGCGCGATTCCGTTGCAGCTATCAGGGGTGTAATGTTTAACTCCGTAAATGCCTGGACCTTGCGTGACACCTGGACTCCCAGATATTTAAAGGTGGACACCACCCGGACTGGGACGGGGAGGGAGTGTACCCCTACATCAGATAAGGGAAAGAGGGCCGATTTGTCCCAGTTAACCCGAAGGCCTGAGAACCCCCCATAACGTTCTATCAGGGACAGAAGGGATTCCAGAGAGGGGCCCACATCCCCAAGGTATACAAGTGTATCATCAGCATAGAGAGATACCTTTTCAATAATAGTACCTCTAGTTATGCCCTTAATGCCCTCAGAGTGGCGGATCGCCACAGCAAGGGGCTCAATGGCGAGTGCGAAGAGGAGGGGAGATAGTGGGCAACCCTGTCTAGTGCCCCTGGCCATGGGGAGAGTAGGTGAGATGTTAAGATTAGTCCGCACCCTAGCCTTGGGATCGTTATACAGTAGCTTAACCAATGCTGTAAATCGAGGGCCAAAACCCATTCTAGGCAAAAGGGTCCACAAATAGGGCCACTCCACAGAGTCAAACGCCTTACAATTGTCTAAGGATAATATAAACCCAGGGTCTGGAGACCGCTCTGCCTCTGCAATGTTCAGGTGTAGTCTTTGTATATTTATGTCAGTTCCCCTCCCAGGCATAAAGCCCGTCTGGTCCGGGTGAACCAATGATAGTATTACTTTGTTAAGCCTTGTTGCCAGAATTTTTGCTAGTATTTTAACATCTGAGTTTAGGAGGGAAATTGGGCGGTATGAGTCGGGAAGCAGGGGATCCTTGCCAGGCTTAGGAAGAACTACAATAAGGGCCTCTCGCATGGAGTCGGGGAGGGAACCGCTATCAAGCGCATCGGAGTACAGGCTGAGGAGAAGGGGGACCAGAATCTCACAGTTATCCCTATACCACTCACCTCCCAGCCCATCAAGTCCAGGTGTCTTACCGGGGGGCAACGATTGGATGGCCAGTTCCACCTCCTCTGCCGAGAGCGGAGCATCAAGCTCCGATGACTGTGCCTGTGTGAGCCTCCAAAGTGGAAGACTGTCAAGGAATCCGGAGATCTCGACGGAAGAGGCAGACAATCTGGAGCTGTAAAGAGAAGAATAGTATTCATGAAATACCATGTTAATGGCCCGGGGTTCTGTGATCAATGCTCCGTTACCATCAATAATAGAGGGAACGGAAGCACATGGGCGTTCAGCCCGCGATAAATACGCAAGCAGCTTCCCGTTTTTATCTCCAAATTCAAAGATGGACGCTTCCCTGGCTAGCAGGCGTTTGCTGGTGCGCTCCTTCACCACAGCTAGATGGTTCCTCTGCGCCTGAGCCCAAGTCTTTTTATTCCCCGGAGTAGGTTTCTCTAGATAATCCTTTTCTGCAGTCACCAGTACAGCCGTCAGCCTTTCCTCCTGGGCATTTAAGGACTTCCTATGGCCAGCTACCCCCGACATGAATGCCCCCCGCACCGAGGACTTGTACGAGTCCCAGACTAGAAGAGGATCAGGATGGGTTGAGTGTACATCCCAGAACTCGCTGTGCGCTGCCCTAACAGTACTCTGGACCGCTGGGGATAGGAGCCAAGCCGGGTGCAGGCGCCATAAGCGGGAGTCGCTGGGGGGGCCTATAAGGAGACTAATGAACAGGGCGGAGTGGTCTGACGCACTGCGCGGGCAATAGGATATCTGGTCAACGTGCTGCATCATATCAGGGGAGACAAAGGCCAGATCAATCCGAGAGAAGCTCTTATGAACAGAGGAATAAAATGAATATTCTCTCTCTTGAGGGTGTTTACTACGCCAAACATCGGCGAGGTCTAGAGAGGTGAGCCACTCGTTCAGACGGGCCGAGCCTGTGTCAAGCCCACTTGTACGATCCAAGGAGGGGTTAGGGACTGCATTGAAGTCACCAATACAGAGTAACGGGCTTGGAGGCATAGCAGCCAGCTTACTGGATATTAGATGCAATACTGCTGGATCAAAGGGAGGTGGGACATAAATAGACGCAATAGTAAAGGTAAAGCCCCACAAGGCACAATGTATGACTACATAACGGCCAAAGTGATCCGGTGCTACCTGTATGACCTCTATGGGAAGCGCTTTGGATATGAGTATGGATACTCCCCTGGCGTAGACAGAGTAGGAGGAATGGTAACCTCTAGCCACCCAGGCCCGCTTCAGGGAGAGGACCTTCTGACCCGTAAGGTGTGTCTCTTGGATACATACAATATGGGGGGCCTGACGCTTAATGACATCTAACATCAGAGCCCTCTTGAATTTGGAGTTAAGTCCCCTCACATTCCAACTCATTACCTTAAGTGAAGACATCTTAGCGGAAGGGAAAGGGGTGTGGGGAAGGAGACGTGAGCAACCAAGCATTCATCCTTTCATACCACAAAGACATAGACAGACAGACAACAGTGAGCATAACAAATATAACAGAACTGAACTAACAATCCCAAGAATACAAACCCCCTGTCTAACACCCTAACAGCAGTAGTGTAGACCTATACCCACTAACAGTCAAATAGTAGAACAGTGGTCCCTAACTCAAGACAAACCTACACCATTTGTCCCGGGACCTTCAACCCTTAATGAATAGATGATCAGGAGGTTATTAGGCAGCCATATTTAGAGAGAACCAAGAGGAAATAGGGGAGGGGGGGGGGGGGGGAGGAGGAAGACGCAAGGAGGTAATGGTAGGGGGAGGTAATGGTAGGGGGAGGTGGGGAGGGGGGGGAGGGAGGGAGAGAATGGAGTGCCATAAATGGCGCACTGGTCAAGATGACCAAGAAGAAAGCGCAAATCAATCACAGGGTACATTTGTGAGGCACGTAAAGTGTAAACAAATATTAGAAAACTGTAACAGTGATTTGGGACCCCTGGATAACTATTCAGGACTAAGTCCAGCACTGTCATTGCATATCAGATAAAAGGATATGTGAGTCCAGTCACTCAGGAGGTGCGGGCCTTGCAGCTGGAGCCCGTGGAGCTGCATCAGCCCAGTGAAGTGCTTCGGTTGGGCAAGTGAAGAATCGAGTCTTCTGACCATCCACTATTCGGAGCTTGGCAGGGTACATCATGGAGTATTTATACCCCTTGTCACGGAGACGGGCACGGACCTCGGTGAATTGTGCTCGCTGTTTCCTGACGGATGCAGAGAAATCAGGGTAGAAGGACACTCTGCTGTTGGCATAGAGAATTTCTCCCTTGGTACGGACAGCCCTGAGGATAGAGTCCCTGTCCCTAAAGTGCAGCAGCCGGGCCAGGAAGGGTCTTGGATTGCCCCCTGGGGGGCCAGGGCGGAATGGCACACGATGGGCCCTTTCTACTGTGAAGAACGGGGAGAAGGTATCTGCAGGAAGCATATTTTTGAGCCAATTTTCAAAAAAGGATACCGGGTCAGACCCCTCCACTTTTTCGGGGAGGCCAACCACTCTGACGTTGTTCCGTCGCAGGCGGTTTTCGAGATCATCAGCTCTGTCGATGGAAGCAGACATTTGGCGCTGAAGCTCTCTGATCTGTGTCGGCATAGGCCTCTGGACATCCTCCACCTCAGATATTCTGCGTTCAGTTTCGGTGATTCGCTCTTTGGCTTTGTGGACATCGTGTCTTAAAAGAACAAAGTCCTGTCGCAGCTCATCCACCTTGGTAACCAGTTTGGATTGGCACCCATTAATGGCCGCCAGCACCTCTGCAAATTTGCGGTCCAGTTCAGTGGCCACGTCAGGCGGATCAGCGCCCTCTTCATAGCTTACAAGCTGCGGCGGGCTCTGGGAGCCTTCAAAGAGGGAGGGAGAGGAGTTTGGGGACCCCTGAGGAGAGCAGGGCTGTGTGCGTGAGAATCTCCCCAACTTTTTGGCAGCGTTTGACTGTATCTGTGCAAGAACGGCTTGGGATGTGGAGCATTCCTGCGCATCCAGGGGTTCCAGGGACTGGAATGGAGGATCTTCATGGATGGATTCATCATCCGATGGAGGCGCAGACACCCCGGACGCTGCTTTGTGCAATTTAGCCGTTCTCCTCCGGTTACCCATGGCGTCTGGACAGGGGGGGCCAGTGATAAACAATCGAGGAGCCTAGCGTCCAGTAATTAGCAGAGATACAGTCCAAACCCACGTGGAGTATTGCAGCGGCACTGCAAGGGTTAATATAGAACAAAACCCAGGAGCAGGGGATCACTGGGAGTATGGTGGGCTGCACAGCTTGGGGTCCCCAGGTGAGAGGAGGGCAGCAGCAGGGGAATTACTTCCCTACCTTATTCCTGGCTGCAGTCCGGCAGTGACAGGGTTAACCCTGCGCGCCTAGGCCTCAGGCAGCGCAGGGGAGTCCAGCAAGATGGCGCCTCCGGCCGGATACAGGGCTGGCTGGAGCGCTGCCACGATCCCCCGACAGGGCAGGTCAGCAGCACAGCGGGTCGGCGGCACAGCACGGGGGGGGGGTTCCCTCCCCCGGTATTCAACACCTCTCCGGTGTACAGCCGCGATGTCGGGCGGCTATGGTCCCGCCGCCGCGCGGGACACGTGGGAGGCCGCAGGAGCTGAAGTGCTGGAGGGGACCGCACGGAGCCGGTGACCGCCGCGATACCGCCACCGGAGTATGGGGGCAAGTACCCGCGGCACCGGGGAGCAGACTGGAGGGGGTACAGGTGGAGGATGGCTGCCTGGGAAGGGTGATAGGGTGCCAGGTCCCGGGAGCTCCGCGGTGCACGTCCTCCTAGGTCGGCATCAGGCCACGCCCCCCAGGTTCAGGTACTCTCATCATAAAGGATAAGCAGACACGAACTTTACATTCTGGTGCGTCCCGCGCAACCCGGACATATTGTCAGATAACCGGCCAAGCAACCAATCTAGGAAATTGATGCCCTGCCCAACTAGCCATGGCTAAGATTAGTCAGAAGTATCCACTTAGCCAAACACAGCCATAGCTAGCTGACCAGGGACATTCATTTGCTGGATTGGTTGTTCACCCGCCAATCCGGCAATATGTCGGGTTCATATGGGATGCACCCAAACCCCGAACCGAACAGAAAGTTTGGGTCCGCTCATCTCTACTAGTCATTGATGTTAAATCTGTGTGAATCCAAGCGGGGCACTTGAAAAAAAGCGGGATCCTAATCTTTCCCCAATACCTGCTGTTGGAAGAGAGACAGGTAAGAGCAGGGAACCCCCATACACATTAGGATTTCTCTTAAGCTTTGTGGATGGAGTGATCTCCTGTGATGTCACTTACCTCTTTTCTCCACAGCTTCTATGCACATCTGTACAAAGTTGGGGACTGTAGAGTTTTCCCTCTTGCAGAGAGTCGCTAAGTGACAGCCAAATACTTGATCTAAACAAAAAGGAGACAAGATTCAGGTTTGAGATGAGAAAATTATGGGTTAGAGATGGCGCCATTAGGCACATGAAAAACCACTGTAAGGACCGTGCATCATAATCACATGATCAGGGCAGATTTTATTACTAAAGTAGTAAAGAAAATAATAGTCGTCAAATAGCAGCAGATTATCTAGAAAATGATTCATGGAGTCCTCATACTTCAGCTCTCCTTGGTGATACTGGAATACCCCTTTAAGCCAGGTGACAGGGTAGCTGACTATGGAATCTGTTATTAAAGTGGTTGAACAGGATTAGAAAAAAAATAAAACATTTTTGGCAATTGGTTGTTTTTAGTATTGCAGCTCAGCTTTATTGCAGTATATTGGTCCGAACTGCAACACAAGTAGTGGATTATAATACAGGCAGTTTGGGCGGCCGTCCAGGGCCCAAGGCTTATAGGGGGCCCATGACCACCTGAACCGATCACCAAGTTTATCGCTGCCATGTAGAGATAATAAAGAGAAGGACCTCCAGCCTTGTTTTTTTTTTTTAAAGGTGACATTGTTACAAATTACTAAATAAATTATTTTTTTTTTTATGCAAAGCTTTATTTTTTTTGTCTTTTTAAATTAAAAAAGTTACGAACCGATAATGATATCATGGCACCATCTTATTATTCTGACGTCAAAAATTATGGAGGCCTTCCATGGCGGCAACATGGCGGCAAACCGGTTACCGCTGTTGCTTCGGAGCTGAAGTTCTGGGTTTGAATCCAATCAGGACGCAGTCTACAGGGAATATGTGTATTCTCTCCATGTCTGTATCCATTACCTCCAGGTGCGCTGCTTCCCTCCCACAGCCTAGATACACACTGGTAGGTTAATTGGCC